>JAHFWG010000060.1:747328-753906 GCA_020233015.1 Callinectes sapidus | reverse complement strand
ATAAAAAAATATATATACTATATCCTTGGGAAAATGGCAGTTTTCCATAATGTGGAGAAAAATTATATGTACGATAATTTCATCAGAAGTACAATAATTTTAACCTCTGATGTACAATAATATGGCCAAAACAATCTGGCAACGCTGCTTGTAAGGTGCTTGCAGTGTTCTGCTCTCTACCATTATAAGTAGGGGCCGTAACAGGATTTATGGGGGCCTGACCGGGATTTAAACCTTGTGTGTGTACCCTGTCCGGGAAATTTAAACCTTGCATGTGTACCCTGTCCGGGATTTAAACCTTGCATGTGTACCCTGTCCGGGAAATTTAAACCTTGCATGTGTACCCTGTCCGGGATTTAAACCTTGCATGTGTACCCTGTCCAGGAGTTGAACATTGCATGTGTACCCTGTCCAGGATCTAAACCGTGCATGTGTACCTTTACCGGGAGTGTAAACCGTGTGTGTGTATGTGTGTCACAATGAGTGCACCTTCTGTTTACTTATTATAAATTTTGTTTACCTTAACTGTGTACTTGTGAATTATTTGGTTAAGTGTAATGTGTCATAATAACGTGAAGTGTGTTTGTGAATATTTTGCACAGGGATAACTGGTGTATTTAGTGTGTACTCAACAATACATAACAATGGCTGAGTCAAATGTGGAGAAATTTTTTGGAAACAAGTGATTTATATTATTTGTATCAGTGTACAAAGGATGAATTATGTGAAATAGCAGATACCCATCAGATATCTCTTGAAGGGAAACTGAAGGAGGAGATGCAAAAGGAATTAGTGGAGAAGTTAGGTATGAGGGAAGCATACAGTGCAGGTAAAATGGAGAGTGATGATGTAGCAGAAAATGTCCCTGAAAATGTTAAAAACTTCTCTGAGAGAAATCTTTGCTTGGAAAAATTAAAAATTGAGTGCCAGATGCAGATACAGAAAGAGAGTATTAGAGCAGAAAAGGAGATAAAACTAAAACAAATGGAAATAGGGAGTAAAGGTGTAGATGATGATCTACACAGAGTAGATGTGAAAGTGAATTTTCTGCCTGAGTTTGTAGAGGGTGAAGAGGAAGATTTCTTTGCTCAGTTTGAAAAGGTGGCAAAATTGAGAAAATGGCAGAAGGCAGAATGGGCAATGTTGGTGCAAATTAAGAT
Organism: Callinectes sapidus; assembly: GCA_020233015.1. Lineage (NCBI taxonomy): Eukaryota > Metazoa > Arthropoda > Malacostraca > Decapoda > Portunidae > Callinectes > Callinectes sapidus. The sequence continues at coordinate 752,746 of JAHFWG010000060.1, read as the reverse complement.
GAAGAGTAAGGCAAGAGAAGCCTATGTGTGCTTAGATATTGGAGAGTCAACAGATTATGATGTATTGAAAGAGGCAGTGTTGAGAACAGCTGAGCTAGATCCTGAAGTGTATAGGAGAAAATTTAGGGATATCAGGAAGTTGCCAAAGATGACATACTTGGAGATGGCGAGACAGTGCTCTATTAAATTTGAAAAATGGTTGAAATCTAAGGGTAATTTATACATTTGATCAATTGAAACAACTGATGTTGTTGGAACATTTCTATAATCAGTTGTATGGTAACATGAGGTATGAGATTAGCAAGGAGAATATAGGCAATGTGTTGGATGCAGGACGCAGGGCAGATCAGCTTAGTGAGGCATTATGCAATGCATAAGAGAGATTTTGTGAACAAGAGAGATATCCATAGGGATAATAAAAATCAATATTATGGTGGACAACAAAATGTGAAACAATTAAATGCAGGACAGCAGCAGAGTAATTATGTAAAACAATCTTATAATAGTGCACCACACTTCTATGGCAATTCAAGGTGGTTTGGCAGAGGCAATCCAGGTCAGAATCCACACTGGCAGCAAGGAGGGTATAATAGGCATCCTAGTGTGGGGAAGACTCCCCCATTAAGTGCTTGGGATGTGGTGAGTTTGGACATGGAAAATACCAGTGTAAAAACAAACCAAAGTCTGCAGGTTTGGCAGTGTCTCGGAGTAAGCAGAGAGAATGTCTGGAAAACATTTGCTTGAAACAGAGGGAGAAACCTGCCAGGGACTTTGAACCGTTTATCACTGGAGGTAAAATAAAACTTGAGGGTGGTCCAGAGAAGAAAATTGTTGTGTTGAGAGATACAGGAGCCAACCTAAGTTTAGTCCTCAAGAAAACCCTAGAGTGGAGTGAGGAATCCTACTCAGGTGAGGAGGTTACAGTGAGAGGTTTGGCATCTGGAGTGTCTATTCCCTTGCACTATGTGTGGCTAAAAACTGGATTTGCAGTTGGTAAAGTGAAAGTGGGAGTTAGTGAGGAATTGCCCATAGAAGGAGTGGACATGCTTCTTGGAAGTGATATAGCTGGTAAAAGGGTTGTGCCTGAGTTAGAAATGATTGAAAATCCTTGGAATGAAAAGGAATTGGAAGCTGATCCTGAATTAATTGTTGTTGGGAAGGATGGTAGTGAGGAAGTTGAGGAGAGTGAAATATTTCCTGTTTGTGTTGTAACTCGTGCAATGGCATTAAGAGAAAGGGATGATGATGCAGTGGAAGAGGGTACAGTAGAGACCTCTCTCGACTCTGCAGGTTGTGAGGGTGATGAAGTTGGTGAAAATGTGAACTTGACACAATTGTTCCGTGATGTACAAAATGTAGAGGAAAATGAGGGTGTTGGTGATCTACAGAATGTAGATGATGGTTTTGAAGGGGTAAATGAAAACAAAACCGAGTACAAGGTCAGCAAAATTTTTCTGTAAACACTGATGAGTTGATTAAGGCACAAAGGGCTGATGAGAAATTGAAGGAGTTGTATTGTGAAGCGGAGAGAGGTGATATAGGATATTATGTACAAAGACGAATTTTGATGAGAAATTGGAGAAGTGTAGATGCTCCATCAACTCATCATTGGATGGTAAAAAGGCAAATAGTAGTTCCTGAAGTGTATAAGAGGAAGGTGATGGAAATGGCACATGAGGGTAGTTTGTCAGGACACTTAGGGGTGAGGAAAACTCTAAAACGAATCTTGTGTCATTTTTACTGGCTAAATGTAAAGAGAGAAGTGGCAGAATTTTGTAGAAGTTGTGACACATGTCAAAGGGTTGGAAAACCAAATCAAGGTATATGTCCAGCTCCCACTTCAACCCATTCCTGTGATAGATGAGCCTTTCAGGAAAATAGAGATGATTGTGTAGGTCCTTTGCCAAGGACTAGGAGAGAAAATGAGTACATGTTAACAATCATGTGTGTTTCAACAAGGTTCCCTGAAGCCATACCACTGAGGAGTATAAATGCTAAAAATATTGTAAGGGAGTTTGTGAAATTTTTTTCATGTTTTGGCTTACCAGAGGTGATACAATCAGATCAAGGGAGTAACTTTACAAGTAATATGTTCCAGAAAATATTGAAGGGATTACATGTTCAACAACAGTTTTCTAGTACATATCATCCTCAGTCACAGGGCTGTGTGGAAAGATTTCACCAGACTCTTAAAAATACCCTCAGGAAGTATTGTGAGGAGATGGGAATTGACGGGGATGAGGCTGTGCCATTGTCACTCTTTGCATTGAGAGACAGTGTACAAGAGTCAACAGGGTTCAGTCCTTTTGAATTAGTATATGGTCATGAGGTGAGAGGGCCCTTGAGAATGTTGAAAGAAAAATGGCTTGGTAGTGATGATCCACCAAACATTTTGAGATATGTGTCTGATTTTAAACATAGATCGTTGAGAGCTAGAGAGATTGCCATGGAAAATTTGAAGGGTGCTCAAAGTAAAATGAAGGGATATTATGATCATAAGGCCAGAGTCAGAAAATTCAATGTTGGTGATAAAGTGCTTGTATTATTTCCTGTGCAAGGTTATTCCATGAGAGCAAGGTACAGTGGGTCTTGGGAGATTGGGAGAAAACTGAGTGATGTAAACTACATAGTGAAAACTCCTGGAAGGAGGAAGAGTAATCAGTTGTGTCACATCAATATGTTGAAAGAGTATCATGAAAGAGGTGATGAAGAAAAAGTAAATAGTGTAGGTATAGTAAGTGCCACTGAAGAGGCTCTAGATGAAATATCTGAAAGAACCTTAGAAAAATGTGATGGAAAAATGGTGGAAAATTCTAGTGTATTGGAAAATCTGAACTTCAAATTACAGCACATAGAGTTAGAAAAAAGAGAGGAGTTGATGGGAGTGATCAACAGTTTTAAGAGTTTATTTCAGGATACCCCAAGGAGAACAAATGCAATTGTTCATGATGTTGAAGTAGAAAATGTTGAGCTTATCAAACAACATCCTTATAGAGTGAATCCAAGAAAAAGGGAAATAATGAGAAAGGAAATTGAGTATATGTTAGAGCATGACTTGATAGAACCAAGTAACAGCCCATGGAGTTCACCTTGTGTGTTGGTGCCAAAACCTGGTGAGGATTGTTTCAGATTTTATACTGACTACAGGAAAGTGAATAATGTAACCAAGAGTGACTCGTATCCCATTCCGAGAATTGATGATTGTATAGATCGTGTGGGAAATGCTAACTATGTATCCAAAATTGATTTGTTGAAAGGTTTTTGGCAAGTAGGACTAACAGAGAGGGCTAAAGCTATTTCAGCATTTGTAACTATGGATGGATTGTATCAGTACAAGGTAATGCCATTTGGAATGAAAAACAGTAGTAGTTGTTTTCAGAGATTGGTAAATGAGGTGCTAAGAGGAGTAAAAGGTTGTGTTGTGTACATAGATGATATAGTATTATGTTCTGAAACTTGGGAGCAGCATTTGTTACTCCTGAGAGAAGTGTTTAAGAGATTAGATGATGCTAACTTGACTATAAATCTCAAGAAGAGTGAGTTCTCTAAACCTTGTGTGGAGTATTTGGGATACACAGTTGGACAAGGAAAAGTGCAACCTGCAGATGCTAAGGTGAATGACATTGTGAAATTTCCTTCTCCAACTAACAGGAAGGAGTTGTTGAGATTTCTGGGTATGAGTGGATACTATAGGAGGTTTTGTAAAAATTTATCTGTAGTAGCTTTACCTCTAACCAGATTACTGTCAAAGAAAGTTAAATTTAATTGGAATTGCCATTGTGAAGAGGCATTTAAAAAGATAAAGGAAATGTTGATCAATATACCAATACTTAGGATACCTGATTATGACAAACCTTTTAAATTGTATGTGGATGCCAGTCATGATGGTATTGGTGGAGTATTGATGCAGGAACATGAAGGGATTGACCACCCAGTGTGTTATTATTCTAGGAAATTATTGTGTTATCAAGTAGGTTATAGTACTATTGAGAAGGAGGAATTGGGTTTGATTATGTCTTTGAATCATTTTGATGTGTATGTAAAGGGAACAGGGAAATCAGTTGAAGTGTATACTGATCATAATCCTCTTGTATTCTTGCATAAGATGAAAAACTCAAATCAGAGGGTGATGAGATGGTGTTTAATATTGCAAGACTACAAGTTGGACATCAAACATGTAAGAGGAAGAGATAATGTAATCGCAGATGCCTTGTCTCGAGTACCTGATGTACCTCAAAGTCCTGAGCCAGCTTAAGGCTAGCTCATGACTTTTTTTTTTTGGAAAGGGTGTTAGGGTTACCATGAATTCCTTAGTGTACCATGAAATAGTCCCGTTTTCTTTTGTGACTAAATATTATTGTTAAATGTTTTAACATCAATGATTTAAGTTGTGTATATTGTACTTTTACTTCAGTTATTATTGTATTTATTAGTTTGTATTCACTAACTGAGAGGAGAATGTATTAAGAGAATTTGTAAGGAGTTGCGTCATGTTATGTCATGATACGAGTCTGGGACGGGTCGAGTTAATGTAGTTCCTTGTATATTTCTTATAATGTGTAACATTTGTATTGTAAGTGGGTACATATATAGGGATATTGAAATTGTCATTCCCGCTGGGGTTGAGGGGATTGTAATCTACCCTTGAGGGAAGAGAGGCGAGGTGCTAATGACGTAATGTATCAATGAGCGGCGGAGGTGACTAGCCAGGGGGAAGCCGAGGGAGAGGGGTGTGGTGGGGTTGTTGTGGTACCTTTTTGTGCATTTTTGGTTGCATATATGGTGATTTTGAGTGTGTGGGTGAATTTGGGGTGTTGTTTTGGGGTTATGGAGTATTGGGTGAATTATTGTGGGCTGGGAGTTGTGTTTTGTGTGTGTGTGTGTGTATGTGTGTGTGTGTGTGTACCACCATCGAAAGTAAAAGAAAAAAAAAATATGTGTGTGTGTTAGTGTGTGTGTGTGTGTGTGTGTGTGTGTGTGTGTGTGTGTGTGTGTGTGTGTGTTAGTGTGTGTGTGCGCGCATGCCTGTGTGTGTGTGTGCGTGCGTGCGTGCCTGTGTGTGTGTGTGTGTGTGTGTGTACCACTATTGAAACTAAAAGAAAAAAGAAAAATGTGTGTGTGTTTGTATGTGTGTGTGTGTGTGTGTGTGTGTGTGTGTGTGTGTGTGTGTGTGTGTGTGTGTGTGTGTGTGTGTGTGTGTGTGTATACCACCATTGAAACGAAAAGAAAAAAGAAAAATGTGTGTGTGGGTGTGTGTGTGTGTGTGTGTGTGTGTGTGTGTGTGTGTGTGTGTGTGTGTGTGTGTGTGTGTGTGTGTGTGTGTGTGTGTGTGTGTGTGTGTGTGTGTGTGTTTGTATACCACCATTGAAACTAAAAGAAAAAAGAAAAATGTGTTTGTGTGTGTGTGTGTGTGTGTGT
>JAHFWG010000060.1:732328-742328 GCA_020233015.1 Callinectes sapidus | reverse complement strand
TAATAATAATAATGATACTACTAATAATAATGATAATAATAATAATAATAATAATAATAATAATAATAATAATAATAATAATAATAATAATAATAATAAAAATAATAATAATAATAATAATAATAATAATAATAATAATAATAATAATAATAATAATAATAATAAAAAAATAAAAAAAAAATAAAAAAAAATAATAATAATAATATTAATAATAATAATAATAATGAGAAAAAAAATAATAATGATAATAAAAATAATAATAATGATAATAATGATAATTGTGAAATAGAAAAAAACAAGATGCTGATAATAACTCTAATATTTATTGTTGCAATAGTAATAATAGTGATATGAATAATGATATTTATAATTGACAATGGCAAATAAACATATATTTATCACTATAAAGATAACACCTAAAACATAAATATCTTGAATTCCCCCCTTAAGTAACTATGGATGCACTCTGAAGGCAACCTTGAAACATGATACTTATTGAGATTCAATTAATAATCGAACAATATTTGTCTTTTAATTCAGTTTGAAAGTAACCTTTTTTCACATTTCCTTTTTCCTTTTTAATTTATTTTGAAAGTAGCCTTATTTTCACATTTTCTTCATTAAATTGTCAGGGTATCATTCCATTTTATACAATCAAAGTATGTAACAAATCGCTTCTGACTTTCTAATTAGGGGAACATGGGTCTGAGATTCCATCTGCTACGTGTGTATGTATGGTGGACATAAAATGCCCTTTGTATTACAAATAGTTAATTACTGTGAACCTGGTCGTATATAAATTTAAGACACTCCAATAAGTAATGTATATATCATGAACTTTGAAGCTTCCAAGATCTTTAAAAAATGGTGAAGTGTTGGCATCATTATTAACATTAACAATTAAGTGTATTATTCTCTTCTGTATCAGAAACAAAGGATTAACTATAGTCTTAATGGCCATCCCCATACAACATTGCAATTTTATAAGTACGGATATATAAATGTGTATTATAAAGTGTTAAGAGTGTCAGAAGGTATCAGGTGCTTTACTTTATGCATTATACCAGAGGACCGAGATATCTTTGTTAATGTGTTCTCTCCATGTCAGCTTCTCTACTATGACTATGCCCAAATACCTAACTGAAGATGAACTATTGAGTACTTTATTGCACATTATAATATCTAAATTGTCAACAATTTTGTATTACCTGAAAAACCATATACTGTGTTTTAAATTACATTTAAAGAAAGTTTGCTAACATATAACCATTTTGTTACAAATTTAAATCCTAAATTCACAATTTGAATCAAGGAACCTGTATCTGTTCCTGAAAGGGTGATATTAGTGTCATCTGCAAATAATGTGAGTTTCAGTACACTTGAACCCTTAACAATATCATTGATATAGATAAGGGAAAAAAAAGATTCAATAATCATATTTAGTATGTATCTTTTGAGAACTAACATATAACTATCTAAAATTGGTTCCCGGTTTTCCTACAATTAGTATGGTTTTCTCTGATGGCATAGTTTATAGTTTAGTGTCCCTATTTTTCGTACAGTTTTTAGTTAGGTTTTCCTATTGTAAATATCGTTTTCTATGAATTACCATCTTCTGCTAATCCATAACAGCAACATTCCAGTAACATCCTTCACTATTATTAATTAACACTTAATTAACCTATAACTTTTATAGAAGAAAAGTGACTAATGGAACGGTAAATAGTTGAGATGTTTAAAGCTTCGCAACTGGTAAATGCCTACACAAAATGACTGTCTGTTTGTGAATGGGCAAGATGTTTGAAGATATATGAATGATTCAATACGTACGCAAGGAGAAGGTCTGTTTATAAGTAGTCGAGATGTCTAAAGATACATAACTTATTGACTAATATTAATTAACCTCCTTCATTGTGTGTGAATTAATGTACAGACCAAGTACAACTAAAAAGAGAATTATTATGTATGAATGATAATTGCAAATATACCACGAAAGATATGAGGTACTTTAACTTTCCTATCTCTCTCTCTTGCAGTAACCCAAAAATTTATTACTTGTCTTAATTTCCCTCTTTACTACCTAAATGTACTTATATATTACGAACTATTACTTATTTTTTTCTCACTAACCTAACATATCAAAACACATCTCTATTTCTCATTAATAGAACGAAGAATAATTATGAAGAAACCAACATTTTCTACACCGTACAGTTTTCTATGATTCAAATTTACGGGGTGACTAAACCAACACACCAATCTACACATTATCTTTATTATCGCTGTAACCACGGGGATTTGCGGCCAAGGAGGGGCACAAGGGTGGCGTGGGCGTGGGTGGCGAGGGCGTGGAGATGAGGAGGTAGAGTCAGAGGCCTGAGGGAGCGGTACGGGCGGCGGCGCAGAGGTAGTCAAGGTCTGTGGATGCACTAGACCGCTGCCTCTCTCGGTACTCTTTCACTCTCCTGACGGCGACGCGGGACCTGAAGGAGGGAGAGGAGGGGCTGAGAGTGTCCAGGGAGGAGGCTGTTGTTCATCCACCCGGGAGGAGGAAAGGAGGGAAAGGAAAGGAAGAAGAAAAGATATTGGAAAGGAAAGGAGGTATTGTGTTTGTGTGTGTGTGTTTTAAAGGTAAACTTATCAATACAGAGCTAAGCGGGTTTTAAGGTGTCTTTACTTAGTTTTATCTCACCACACACATACATACACACACACACACACACACACACACACACATACACACACACACACACACACACACACACACACACACACACACACACAAACAAACACACACACACACATTTCCCTACCACCTTCTTCAAAACCAGAACAAGTAAACAAGTCCCCAGAGTAAACCAACTGTACAAATGTTGAATATTAAATGACTCTCAATAATAATTTTTTAAGGAAATGTAAAAACACGACCATCTGGGTTTCAAGATCCTCGGTTTACCGACATTAATCTGCAAATCTCCTTTAAATTATTCATCTATGAAAGAAAGGCAGAGAGAGAGAGAGAGAGAGAGAGAGAGAGAGAGAGAGAGAGAGGGAGACGAACGATCTGAAACGATAAAGACAGGCTCTTCTTTAAAGCTACACACACACACACACACACACACACACACACACACACACACACACACACACACACACACGCACACACACACACACACTATCAACAAGGCTATAAGTGACTCAAAAAAGGCGCATATGACACATGAAGTGGCTCAGCATTAAATCCCCCAATAAATGACACAGTATAAAGAGTACAAATTGCAACCCTAAAGTAAATACTACATAAGCCTCACTAAATCCCCTTGAGAGAGAGAGAGAGAGAGAGAGAGAGAGAGAGAGAGAGAGAGAGAGAGAGAGAGAGAGAGAGAGACGAGAGAGAGAGAGAGAGAGAGAGAGAGAGAGAGAGAGAGAGAGAGAGAGAGAGAGAGAAAAGCTGAGGAAGTCGCAGCTTCCCTGACCAGAGGAGGGTCAGGGGCGATATGGAGACATATAAACTTGTATCAGTAAGTGGAGTTTTGAATGTTGATAATTCAGTCTAATTCATTTTTTGTGTTTATGAAATGTAAGGAGGAAAATAGTGGTTAGGATGTTCAGAGTTAATGTGTTGTGTTTGATTTTATATATGTGTGTATGAGTTTGCTGTGACATTCACATTGAATTATTTTGAGTTGAATATTGAAGAGAGATTGATGAGAAACATTGATAATATCGTGTGTTAGGTATATTGACGTGAGATGTATTTCGACATTGATTGTGAATTATCTGGAGTTAAATGTTGATGTGAGATTGATGTGAAGCGTTGATAACATTGGGTGTTACATACATTGATGTGGGATATATTTGACAATTGTTATTGAATTATATGGAGTTGAATTTTGATGAGAGATTTGGTGAGAAACTTTGATAATATTGTGTGTGACGTATATTGAGTTGAATTGTTACGAAAGACTTGAAGAGAACCGTGGGGATATTGTGTTATGTGTATTGGAAGTCATCAGCTGGTTGCTGGAGTAAGGCTTAGGTTAATATCTTGTGTACTTAGCTATTAAGTCAATTAAATGAGAAAATGTTAGCAGTGTATCTTATCATACCTCGTAGTTATTGATATTGAGTGATAGTCTTATGCAACTATGCAATTGCAACGTGCATGCAAGAAATTGCAGGGCACAACAATTTGATAATGCTCTTCTGTGTCGTTCCTATTATCAGTTTTGTTATTTTTCTTTGGTTTATTATGGACTATAACGTTTTGTTCTTATTATGCTTTAAAATTGTATTTTTGTGGTCAATAAAAATCTAATCTGATCTGTGTGTGTGTGTTTTTAGTTGCCCCCGTGACATACACACACACCACCACCAAAAGAAAAACAGTGGAAAAAAATAATAATAAATTTTTTAAAAGTTACAAAAAAACTGTGTGTGTGTGTTTGTGTGTGTGTGTGTGTGTGTGTGTGTGTGTGTGTGTGTGTGTGTGTAATAATAATAATAATAATAATAATAGTAATAATAATAATAAAAATAATAATAATAATAATAACAATAATGATAATAATAATAATAATAATAATAATAATAATAATAATAATAATAATAATAATAATAATAATAATAATAATGACAATGATAATGATAATAATAATAGTAATAATAATAATGATAATAATAATAATAATAATAATAATAATAATAATAATAATAATAATAATAATAATAATAATAATAATAATAATAATAATAATAAATAATGGTTTATTTGAAAGCAGCTTACAATTGTAGGCTGAAAATCTACTTGTTAACATACAAATTCTTCTTATTTTGTAACATTCACAAATCTTAATTAAGTGTACCCAGTCGCTTGTGATCACGGAGTGGCTTCACCTCGGTATAGACGCTGGAAAGTATTGAGGAGAGCCGCGCTGCCAGACTTGCTGGGGACCATGACCAGTTCAGGGCTCTGTCACGTAGGACTAGAACTCTTCTGAGAAGAGACAAGGAGAGGTACGTCAGGGGTCTCGCTGAGGATGTCGAGTGTCATTTAAATGCTAATGACCTCAGACCTGCCTATCGAGCTCTGAAGAAACTCCGCTCCAAGTCTACTTCTCAGGTGAGTGCTATCCGAACAGCAGATGGTTGCCTCGTATCGGACGCAGATGGACAGATGGCTCGTTGGGCTGAGTACTTTGAGCAGCTGTTCACGGTGGATCCTCCAAGCGGACAGCTCCGGACTGCAGGGTTGCAGACGCTGGATGCTGATCCACCCATTGACGAAACTGCACCCTCCATTGGCGATGTCAAGGAGGCTGTGGCAAAGTTGAGGGGTGGAAAGGCAGCTGGCATCTGCAACATCAGTGCGGAGCTGCTCAAAGCTGGGGGTGAAGCCATGATCCGTGGGTTGCATGCTGTCTTGACTGCTGTATGGCATTCAGGTACCATTCCCCCTGACTGGAAGAAGGGGTTGGTCGTCCCTATCTGGAAGGGGAAAGGGGACCGTCAAGACTGCAGCAACTACCGTGGAATAACGCTGCTCAGCGTACCAGGCAAGGTGCTTGCCCATTTGCGGCTGACACGGATCCGCACTCACCTGCTGAAGCATCAGAGACCTGAACAGTCAGGGTTCACGCCCGGCAAGTCAATAACTGACTGCATCCTAGCTCTTCGCGTTCTGGTGGAGCTCCGACGTGAGTTTCGACAGGGAATGCTTGCAGCCTATGTCGATCTCAAGAAGGCGGTTGACTCAGTGCATCGAGAGACACTCTGGGATCTTCTGCGTCTCCGTGGGATTCCTGCAAGGATTATTGGTCTATTAACTGGCCTGTACTCCGGGACTGTAAGTGCTGTGAAGTGTGGAGGAGGCGTGTCCAGCTTCTTCCCTGTGAATACAGGTGTGAGGCAGGGTTGTGTGCTTGCTCCATCGCTTTTCAACACGTGCATGGATTGGGTACTAGGCAGAGTTGTGGAACAAAGTCATTGTGGAGCATCTGTCGGCAACACCAACACAGATCTTGTTTTGCTGATGATGCAGCAATCTTCGCTGAGTCACTAGATGTTCTGGTAATGGCTCTAGATGCACTGCACGAGGAGGTGAAGCCCTTGGGACTTAAGGTTTCCTGGGCCAAGACCAAGGTCCAGGTGTTTGGAGGCGTGCTGGATGAAACGGTACCTATACAGTCTGTCCATGTGTGTGGCGAGGACATTGAGATCTTGAAAAGTTTCACATACCTTGGTAGTGTAGTGCATAACGATGGTGGGTCGAGCCAAGAAGTCACACGGCGGATTGGCCTGGCCCACGGCGTTATGGATTCGCTCAACACGAGTAGTTGGCGTTGTCGATATCTGTGCAGACGGACAAAGATTCGGATCTTAAAGTCGCTGGTGATCCCTGTCTTACTCTATGGTTGTGAGACATGGACGCTGAACACCGACCTGAAGAGCCGAATTGATGTCTTTGGTACTAGATGCCTTCGCAGGATCATGGGATACAGCTGGTATGACTTTGTGTCAAATCAGCGATTGTTCCACGAGACCGATTCGAGGCCTATTACTAGCATAGTCCGTCAGCGCCATCTGCGGCTATATGGGCATGTGGCGCGATACCCGGAAGCCGACCCTGCTTGTCGGGTTGTTTCCGTAAGGGACAACCCAACCTGGAGGAGGCCTAGGGGACGCCCACAGAACTCTTGGCTGCGGCAAGTCGATGCCTCCTGCTGGGAGTTACTCGGTTTAGGAAGGGAGCCTGCATGGAGACTCGCGAGGCGTGACCGCCAGGAGTGGCGCCGTAGGGTAGGCGAGGCAACGCGCCCCCCGGCGTATGCCCCCCATAATTGATTGATTGAGTCGCATCTGACAATTCTGTGCGTGGCTGCTAGATAGCGCCAACAAGCCTAGTGGACAAGGCCCAGGGGTGATCAGGCCACCCGTACATTTTTATTTCTCCTACCCAGCAGCGGATCACAATTTCTGACTTACACCAGGTATCTAATCACTGCTAGGTGGACAGGGGCAACACACTTGAATTGAAGAGAGAAGACAAAACCTGGTAGTCTCCTATAAAAAGAGGAAAGAAACAACAAGAAAAGTACTCATCCTCTCTAACATTATACAAAAAACACGCAAAAAAAAACGCATACAAAAAATGAAAAATAAAAATAGATAAATAAAAAATAGGAAAGTCTTCTATAAAAGAAAAAGCGAAAACAAAGGAAACTCACCGAGGCGCACTTCAACATTATACACGGAGCATCCGACAAAAACATACAAAAAATAGGATAGTCTCCCATAAAGAGAAGAGGAAAGATATAAGAGCAAAGTTTAACAGGTAGAAGAATCCCAGGTTGTAGAACAAGAGGAAGACAAAGGGAGAAGTATATGGATGGAATAATGGGAACAGCAGGAGATGGAAGTAAAGCCGAACAAATATTGCAAATGACAAGAGAGAAAGAGAGAGAGAGAGAGAGAGAGAGAGAGAGAGAGAGAGAGAGAGAGAGAGAGAGAGAGAGAGAGAGAGAGAGAGAGAGAGAGAGAGAGAGATGTGGCAATCCATGGTCGCCAACGTCTGCAGGGCCACGGCACTGCGATAAGATAAGATCCCATAAAAAAAAGGAAGAAAACGTAACGAAGCACTGCAAACCCCCCACATTCCCTCTTACATTATATAGGCAACACCCAACACCCACGCAACACCAGATGAAGACACAGATACCGATTATATAACACCACCTGACGCTGAAAATGGTGATTGCAGGCCGGAGGAGGGCAGAATGTGGGTGGAGATATGTATGTTGATGATGTATGCTGATGATGGTGGTGGTGATGTAAAAGTGTCATGTGTGTGATATATTGAAATGTACATTACTTTGCTGAGATGGAATTCGATAGTTTATGAGTGGTAATGGTGGTGGTGTTAGTGAGAGGAAGAGGAGGAGTAAGGTAAAGTGGGGGGCTTACGCTGTATCAGCGCGTAGCTGCGGGCGCTCATCTCCCGTCTCCTTGGCCTTTGAGCCTGTGGTGGAATAATCCCTTACCCCGGGACATGGGGCCAGCATGAAATCCGGGTTTCCACAGTTTACCTTCCCTAGGTTGCCCTAGGTACCCATTTATCTACCAGTGAAGGATGAAAACCTGGGTGAGGTCCACGCCGTCCTCGTCCGGGATCGAACTCGGGCCCACGGATTCATAGCCAGACGCGCTAGCCACTGCACCGTTGCGGCGCACCAAAAGTCACTTATTTAATAATTTTCTATTGATTTCAATGTTTTTATAAAAACAAGAAAATAAACACTATATACATTTTCTTTTTTAGAAACTGTACAGTGTCCATTTTTAACCTTTTTGGACGTTTAAACACATTTTGTAAAAAAACAACTTTTTCATGTTACAATATACTTTTTTTTTATCTAAAATATCATAAATTACGTGTTTTTCAGTTTTTAAGAATATTAACAACATTTTACATAAAACGCTTTCTAACAAGTATAACATATGCGATTTGAATTATTAATTTTTCAACGTTTTTAAGGGTTTTACGATATTTTTATGTCAAATCCATCTTCCCTTAGAAAAAAAATATGTTTTTACATCCAAAAGTGAGTTTTTCAGTAATTTTCTTTGAATTTACATGTTTGAATTAAAAACATGAAAAATTCGCTATAGCGTATTGTTTTTCTCTTTAAAGTTACATAATCTACCCCATTTAAACCTTCCTATTTGTTTCAACTACATTTTGAAGAAAATCTCTTTTTCATGTTACATAAAATGTATTACAAGCCATTTCAAAGAAAAAATATATATTTCTTTTAGAAAAAGGATTTTTCAGTGTTTTTCTTTTCATTTCCATGTTTTGAATGAAAATGAAGGTAAAAGCAAGAAAATATTAAATTTTCATGGCAATTCATTTTTTTCTTTTAAAATTGCATAAATTATCTCGTTTCCATTGTTTCTTGGAGAATTAACATCCTATCTAAGAAGGACCATCTTTATTTTAGTTCAGAAAAAAGGAATATGCAATTTCACGAAAAAAGTTTCTTTTCACCGAAAAAGTTAATTTTTTGATGATTTTCTGCTTATTTCATTGTTTTCATCAAACAATAAACAAAAAACACTGAACATTGTCACAATATACTTTTTTTCTGAAAAATATAATAAATGACGTGTTTTTCAACGTTTTTAGGAATATTAACGGTATTTTAAACAAATCCCCCTTTTAGATGTATAATATATGCAATTTGAATAGAGAATAAAATTCTGCCTAAAAAGTTACTTTTTCAAGCGTTTTTTAATATTTTTATTTGTTGGTGGAAGAAAACCAAAGAAATACATTCTCGACAATATTTTATTTCTTTAAAATTGAACAAATTACCTATTTTTTTGCTCCGACGACAATATATATTTTTCTCTCTAAAACCGCATAAATGACCCTTTTTTCAATGTTCTCGGAGTATTACTACTTTTAAAGAAAAACCATCTTTTTTTACGAAAAAAATTATGATTTTACACAAAAAGTTACTTTTTTAATAATTTTCTATTGATTTCAATGTTTTGATTAAAAACAAGAAAATAAACACTTTATACTTTTCCTTTCTTTTCCTGTAAAAAGTATTCATTTTTTACCTTTTTGGACGTTTAAACACATTTTGTAGAAAACAAGTTTTTCATGTTGCAATATACTTTTTCTATCTAAAATTAGATATATTACGTTTTTTTCAGTTTTTAAGAGAATTAACGGCATTTTACATAAAACCCCATTTTACAAGTATAATATATGCGATTTCAATTATCAATTTTTCAACGTTTTTAAGTGTTTTACAATATTTTATGTCAAATCCACCTTTCTTAGAAAAAAAGGATGTTTTTACATCCAAAAGTGAGTTTTTCAGTAATTTTCTTTGAATTTCCCTGTTTTAATTAAAAATATGAACAATACACTATAGCGTATTGTTTTTCTCTTTAAAGTTACATAAACTACCCTACTTAAACCTTTTTATTT
>JAHFWG010000060.1:422469-431012 GCA_020233015.1 Callinectes sapidus | reverse complement strand
AGAGAGAGAGAGAGAGAGAGAGAGAGAGAGACAGACAGACAGACAGACAGACAGACAGACAGACAGACAGAGACAGACAGACAGACACACAGACAGAGACAGACAGACAGACAGACAGACAGACAGACAGACAGACAGACAGACAGACATACAGACAGACAGACGGACAGACAGACACACAGACAGACACACAGACAAAAATAGACAGTGAACCTTATACTCTCAATAACAGCTGTTCTCGATGACACATTTTCATATTCATTCGGTTTTCTGTTGGTAAATGTCAATGCAACTTAGAACACTTATGAAGGGATTAAAACAGTGAAGATTCTAGCCATTAATGTTCTGATGTATAGAAAAAAAAATTCTTGTACCCAAAAAATCATCTAATTATACACAAAACTCAAGGTAAAAATGTGTTCCAGTACTGAAGGAGTTAAATCTCTTTATTTACAGGTACAATTCTTTAAAAACCACAAAAAATACACATATTCACAAGAGTTGAGGGATTACCACCAATAAAAACACAAATAACATGAACGAAATACCTGAACCAACTTCCAATCCCGACAGTAATTTGATACACCACTAATTACCACATTACCTGGAGGGTTTACCTGTACACCACACACACACACACACACACACACACACACACACACATCTGGTGAAATATAAACACCTAAAAAACACATGAAAAATCAATTACCTTATGGAAGTTATATATTCACTCACCGAGGAAAAAAAACATACTTTTCTGTCCCTGAGGCTGTATGGGAACCCCTTCTCTCTCTACACTAATCTCTCTTTTATTGAGTTTTTATCAGTCCTTCCTTTATTTTACTCATTTTACCTTTTAATATTTTTATTTTATTTATTTTATTTGATATGATCTGTTTTAGTTAATTTTACATGTTTTTGTGGGATTTCACCCGTACGGTAGGGGCGCCATATGACCCTGGTGTTGCGACGCATACTTCGAATCACTCACTCACTTCTCTCTACTCTTTCCCTTCATCCCTCCTTCACCACCAACCTGTTTCCCCTTTCTCCCTCCCTCTCTCCCTCTCTCCCTCCCTCCCTCTATCATCACCTCCCCCTTCCCACAAGAAAAAATAAATAAATACATAAGCTAATTTTAATAAGAGAACGTATATGCAGAGTTTTATTCTATCCTTTATAATTGCACGAGAAAAAAAATGCAGGTTTGTAATGGCAAGGATCATAGGAGGTTATACAAAGGAATACAAAGGAATACAAAGGAAGGCCAAGCAGGAGGAGAACGAGATAACTTTTGGTGTGGGGGAAACTTGTAATTGTGTTTTTTTGTTAAAGTTAAGAGTAGCAGGAACGTTAAGTGAGTTGGTTAGGATGATAATTGTGGCGGTAAGTGGTATTTACATTTCACCACAGTACTCTTTGTGTGGCATTAATTTATGGTGTTGTAGTTTTTTAGGTGGGTTATTTCATTTTCTCTCTCTCTCTCTCTCTCTCTCTCTCTCTCTCTCTCTCTCTCTCTCTCTCTCTCTCTCTCTCTCTCTCTTCTAAAAACACTCTGGGATTTTCGTTTGATGTGTGTGTGTGTGTGTGTGTGTGTGTGTGTGTGTGTGTGTGTGTGTGTGTGTTCGTTCGGTTATCATGGTTGTGTCTGCCTTGTCAATGAATGTATGTATGTGTAGATGTTTGTATATAAACTCATACAGCTGGTGGTGGTGGTGGTGGTGGTGGTGGTGGTGGTGGTGGTGGTGGTGGTGGTGACGAGGATGATAACATGATGACATGATGACGAGGAAGAGGAGGAGAAGGAAAAAGAAGAGAAAGATAATGATGACGAAGAAGAGCAGGAAGAGGAGAAGGAGGAAAACAAGAAAAAGAAAATGATGACAAAGAAGAGGGAGAGAAGGAGGAAAAACAAATAGAAAATGACGGGGAAGATGATAAGGAAGAGGAAAATATGAACAGGAAAAAAATGAAGTTAGATGAAGATAATAAAGACAAAAGGAAGGACCAGAAAGACGGAATAACGAAGTAATAGAAGAAGAAGAGAAAGAAGAGGGAAAAGAAGAAAAAGAAGAAGAGGAGGAGGAGGAAGAAGAAGAAGAGGAGGAAGAAGAAGAGAAGGAAACACACCAATTAACACATCCATTAATCATGATCGTACACTATTTACCTCCACGAATCAAAGCTGTCCATTTATGTCCATTAATGTCCGTTTTAAGCCAAATTAACGATAGGAAACACCCCACGCCCACTAACGAACCCCTCACACACACACACACACACACACACACACACACACACACACACACACACACACGCACGCACACACACACACACACACACACACACACACACACACGCACACGCACACACACGTTCCAATCACCTATTCCAAAACTCAAGTATTCTCTTTGAGTTCCGCGCAAATCGATTAGGCAAATATAGCCATACTCGCCCAGTGGGGAGTTTAAGCCTTTTACTCTACTGCATGTTTCAGGGAGGGGTATTAAACGCTTTTTGATCGCCCTGGAAATGGAGCTCTGCGGGGGAAGGTGTATTAAAAGGCCTCTCCATTTTTCTATATTTTTCCATGCTTTTCTATGTGGCTCAGTATGGAAATTGGGGAAAAATGGAAAGGATATGGTTCAGTTAAGGAATGAATGAGCTAAAACGGGTGATTTGAAGAAAAAAAAGAAAAGAAAAAATAAGGGAAGAAAAAATAAGAGGAAAAAAAAAAAGGTAAAGGAATTTTTTTGTTATTCGGTATGGAAATTGAGGAAAACTGAAAGGAAATAAGGTTGAGTTACAGAATGAATGAACTAAAACGAGCAATTAATAAAAGGGAAAAAAAGTAAGAGAAAAAGAAGGTTAAAAAAGGTGAAGGAATTTTGTTACTCAGTATGGAAATTGGAGAAAATTGAAAGGATGAGGTTGAATTAAAGAATGAATGAACGAAGGATACAAGCAACTAAAGAAAAAAAAGGAGGCGGAAGAAAGATAAAAATGGTAAAAAAAAAAAGAAAAAAAAGAGACGAGAGGAAACAAAAGAAGGCTAAAGATTGATATTAAAAGAGTAAACGAATTGAATAATGAATGAAACACGCAACAAAACAAGAAAAAAGATGAGAGACAAAGGGGAGTTAAAAAAAAAAGATAAAGGAAAAAGAAAAAGGAAATAAAAGACCATTAAAAACAAACAGAACAAAATGGAAAGAAAAAAAAAGAGAAAAAGAAAGGAAAGGAAAGGACAGGCAGACACTTTTATTCAATTTACTATACTGTTTTTTTTTTTTTTTTTTTTTTTTAGGTGAAGTCAAAGAACTGATAACAAAATAAAGGAAAGAATATCAGTAACGGTGAAGTGAAGAAAGATTTTATAATAATATGAATAATTTCTACCACGCATTTCATTTTTTAGGAGGAAAAAGCGTGAATCGAGAAAACGTGTGTGTGTGTGTGTGTGTGTGTGTGTGTGTGTAGGTGAAATACATATTTATTTTACCGATTCCTGTTTGCAAAAGTAAAAATAGCAAGAGAGGATACTGGAAAAAGCAAGAAAAGAAAGACTGCAGGAAAGAAAGAAAGAAAGAATGAGTGAAAGAAAGAGAGGAAAGAGAAAAATGATGATTACTGAATCTAGCGAAAGAATAGAGGAGGACGAAAAAAGGCAGGATAAAATTACCATTAAAACACGAAAAGAAAGGAAAGAAAGAGCATTCCAAAAAAGAAAAAATCACGCGCAGGTAAATGTCGAAGAAGAAAAAGAAGAAGAAAAAAAGAAGACTAACAAAAGAAAAAAACACGAAAGGTAAAAATACAGAAAAAAGCAACAAAAAAGCAAACAAAAAACACACACAAAAACAAACAACAAGAACAACAAAAATAACCCACAAACAAAACAAAGAAAACGAAACAAACAAAAATAAAAAAAACACACTTAACAAAAAAAAATACAACATAAGCAAAACAAGACACACCACCATTACCACGCTTAACGACCAATCACTGAGCGTCTGGGGCTCGTTAGTGACCAATGGCAGTCCTCGGTGATGACGTAAGGGGCAGAGCAACACCACGGAGGCGGGGGGGAGGAAGAGGGGAACAAGAGGAGGAAGGGGGAGAGGAAGAGGGGAACTAGAGTAGGGGGAGATAATGGAGGGCTGGTGGGGGTTTGGTGGGGAGTAAAGGGGGCTTATGGGGAGTCATCTGAGGGGGGTGGGGTGCTATTTTTGAGGGGAAGGGGAAGACAGGGAAGGCTTGTAAGGGGAGAAAAAGGGGAGTAAAGGAACAAGATGGGGAAATGGGGGAGTAATGAAGGCTGGAGGAGGAGGGAGAAGGGGAGTAGGAGGACGAGGGAAAGGAGGGAGACTAAGGGAGGTAAAGGGAGGAGAGGTAATGAAGGGACGGAATCAAGGGGAGGTTAGTTGCAGGAAGGGAGAGTAAAGGGGAAGCTAGGACGAGGATAGGGGAGTCATGGAAGAATAGTGGGGAGAGGAGGGGGAGTAAAGGGATGGGTAGTGGGGGAGATGAGGGGAGTAATGGAGGCTAGTGGGAGGAGGAGAGAGGGTGTTATGAAGGGCTAGTCGGGGAGGAAGGGGGAGGAAGGGAGGCTAGTGGGGGAGGAGGGGGAGTAAGAGAAGGCTTTTGGGGGGAAGAAAGGGGGGGGGTGTAAAGAGGCAAGAGGGAGGGGAGGGGAATCATGGAGGGTGGGGAGTAGTGGGAGAGAAGGAGGGGAGAGAGGGGAGGCTAGTTGGGGAGGAAGGGTGAGTAAGAGGAGGCTTGTTGGGGGAGGAGGAGGGGAAGGGGGGCTTGTGGGGGGAGGGGAGGTGAGGGGAGGGGGGAGTGGGGGGGACATGGACGTGGTCTTTAGTAGAAGTGTAACGCCAATATATCGATTTTTTTCATTAATTATCGGTTTTTTTTATTTCTCTCTCTCTCTCTTTTCATTCACTCTCTTTTTTTTCTTCTTTTTCTTTATTTTTTTTCTATACAGGTGCGTGATTTTCGTTTTTTTTTCAATGATTATGTATATTTTTCTTCTTTTTTCTTTCTTTTCTTTCTATTTTCTCTTCATTTCTTTCTTTTTTTTCTCTCTAAAATTACGTGAACTTTTTTTTTCATTCTATATTTACTTATTCTTTTTTTCTTTTTCCTTTTCATTTCATATACAGATATTCATGTTTGTTTCCCGTTTATTCGCTGATTTATTCATTTATTCTCTCTCTCTCTCTCTCTCTCTCTCTCTCTCTCTCTCTCTCTCTCTCTCTCTCTCTCTCTCTCTCTCTCTCTCTCTCTCTCTCTCTCTCTCTCTCGCACACGTTTATTTGCCCTCCCATTTGCAGTATATTTGTCGATTCATCCTTTTATTCATTCACTTTTTTTTTTTCTTTCTTTACTTTCCCTGCCCCTCCCCCCTCTCTCTCTCTCTCTCTCTCATGTCCCTTTTTTTCACCAATTTGGCATCGGATACTTTCAATCTCACGGTATGAATACTCGGCAATCACTTCCCCTTTTCCATTCCCCTCTTTCATCATGTGCCCCTGAAGCTTCCGGTGTATTTGCATTTCACCGACGCTCAGTGCAAACCAGTAATTCACAGACGGGAACTGTAACCTGCCTCTTTTGTGTCACGAAAGAGAGAGGGAGAGGGGTGTGGGGGGGATGGGGGGGAGGGAAAGGTGGTGGGAAAGAAAGGTTGAAATAATATGGAAGGGGAAGTGAGGGGTGGTTCTGGTGGGGAAGGGGAAAGAGGGGATTTTTTTAATGTTGAGGTTTGGTGTCTATACTTTTGTGGTGTTTTTTGTTGTTAGTATCTTGGTAGGTACGTTTTTTTGTTCTATTTTTATCACTAATATTTGGAGGGGTTTATTACTATTATTATCATTACTTTCTCTTCACTCCTCTTTGTTCTTTTCTCTCATCTCTCTCTCTCTCTCTCTCTCTCTCTCTCTCTCTCTCTCTCTCTCTCTCTCTCTCTCTCTCTCTCTCAACAGTCTAGGAGTTTCGTTTGATGTCTGTGTGTGTGTGTGTGTGTGTGTGTGTGTGTGTGTGTGTGTGTGTGTGTGTGCGTGTTATTAATGATAATGTTGTACTTTGAGTTCCTGTTGTATATTGCATTTCCTTTCTACTGACACAGCATTATATTGGCTTCTGTTGCATTCACCGTATTGCCTTTGTGTTGTACGTAATGTATTCATATTATGCACTATTGTACTTGCTGTATTGTATCGAATTATTGTATTTTAATCACATTTTTACAATATTTCCCTTGTATTTGCTTTGTAATGTTTTTTTTTATGTAACAGTGGGAAGATGAACAACGGGCAACAAAAACAATGAAAATAAGAACCTCACTACTTTGCCAGTCCCCTTAAAGGTACAAAGAATTACCCAAAAGTCAAGAACAAATGTCTTCAAAATTAAATAAGTCAAGTCATAAGAATTAGGAAATATAGACGCAGATAGAGTAATGTCAATATAAAATCGAGTCATCTAAACCCAAAAAAATAAAACTGCATACCTAAATAAGATTAGTGTGAAGTGCATAAGGCGGGGCGAGTTACTGTGTTCCTCATCGTGCGCTAGTCCTTTAAGCCTCGTGGCAAGTTATTCAGCCAATATCCTGCTGGTTGGGAGAGAGAAAGGGCGCCTCCATCATGCCAATTAACGCAGCTTGACTCGTACATTACTCCACGTGTACTGCTACCCCCGCCAGTCCAGCCAAGTCCAGTGCAGTGAAGGGGGGGAGGGGGGGAAACGGGGTGGGAGGGGAGAGGAAGGGGAAGGGGAGTTCAGTGTCAGATGCAGCAAAGTTCAATAGCCAAGAACCATAACATAACATAACATAACACATTCCTTCCTCTCTGGTCTCAACAGCAGAACATGTGAAGTGATAAATTAAAAAAGTAGAAGTGTTGTGTGGTTTCCTGACTGGATCTTCCTTTTTTCCACCTTTTTATTTCTATTCTATTTCAATCTTCGGTAATAACATAAATAAAATACATAACACATTCATTCCTCTCTGGTCTCAACAGCACAACATGTGAAGTGATGAAAAGTAGAACAGCGTGTGGTTTCCTAACTGGATATTACATATTTCCCCTCTCTTTATTTCCATTTTAATTCAATCTTTGGCAATAACAACATAACACATTCATCCCCTCTGGCCTCAACAGCAGAACATACTCGGAAGTGATAAATATAGAACAGCGTGTGGTTTCCTAACTGGATATTACATATTTTTCCCCCTTTTTATTTCCATTTTATTCTAATCTTTCGGGAGGGTTTCCACATTCATTCGGCCTCAAGTGTTGTAGCATGCTAATAATCCCTCATCTACCAACTTTGTTTTTGTTTATGTAACAGGGAGAAGCTAGACTAAGAGCAACAAAAACTATGAAGATAAACCCCATTAATTTGCCAGTTCCCTTCAAGATCCTAAGAATGAACCACAACGCAGGGAAAATTGTCTTGAAACTTGCCATTTCTGTGACACTGGTATCTGAGCATTCAAGTTTGAGGAAAAACACCAAATACAAAAGTTAATGGTAATCTTAATGTGACACAAAGAAATATTATGTGCGCTCCTCTAATATGAACTTAAAAGAACACAAAACACCCCTTCAGTAACAGGACGCATTTTTACCACGAATTTTGAATGTGATTAGACGATTTTATTGACACTAGGAAGGGTGTGTGGAGGTCAGTTGATTAATGGCCAGAGTCTTCACCGTTTTAATCCCTATACCAATTTCTGAAGCTGTAGAAAACGCCCCAATTGTAGCAAAAATGAATATGAAAAATGCGTCATTGTACTGAAGGGGTTAAACGAACGCAGGACGAGTCAGTAATATAACATTTCTACACTTCCACACGTTTCATAAAATTTTCATTATCCTCTGCATCACCTGTCTTGCCTTCCCTTCCGCTCTCAACCCCCTCCCAAACCCTCCCCAACCCTCTCCCTCCACCCCACCTCTCCCCACCCCACTCCCTTTCTCTCCCTTTCACCCACACGCCGGCAGTTGACGTCACGGGAGGTTGTGCGTGGTTACACACAACAAATTCTGTCAACCTTGACGCCCGACACACACACACCACGCGGGGCGGCACACTCCAGCTACGCATACCTCACAATTCCCTCTGCTTTCCCCAGAGTACGGCATTCCACACGTGTGCTGGTCATATGTGGTGGTGGTGGTGGTGGTGGTGGTGGTGGTGGTGGTGGTGGTGGTGGTAGTAGTAGTAGTAGTAGTAGTAGTAGTAGTAGTAGTAGTAGTAGTAGTAGTAGTAGTAGTAGTTGTTGTTGTTGTTGTTGTTGTTGTTGTTGTTGTTGTAGGTAGTAGTAGTTGTAATAGTAGTAGTTGTAATAGTAGTAGTTATAATAGTTGTTAGTAATAGTAGTAGTAATGGTTCTTAGTAGTAGTAGTAGCAGCAGCAGTAATAGCGTAGTAGCGGTAGCAGCAGTAATAGCAGTAGTAGTAGCAGTAGCAGCAGCAGTATCAAATAAAAGAAACATAAGTCATAGATTCAACACAATTAAT
>JAHFWG010000060.1:417469-419969 GCA_020233015.1 Callinectes sapidus | reverse complement strand
GGTTATACTTTCAAGAAATGGGGAAAATAACAAAATAGAGAAAGAAAAATGAAAATACATATTGAAATCTCTCTCTCTCTCTCTCTCTCTCTCTCTCTCTCTCTCTCTCTCTCTCTCTCTCTCTCTCTCTCGTATCAGGATTCTAAGAGGATTTCAGGAATTTGTAAGGCTTCAGGAAATCAGTGAAGTGGTAACCTTAGAAAAACACAAAGAACTAACGATATGCGCGAGACAAACACGAAAAAAATTAGACACACCCTCACATTCTTGCTTCAAAAGAATGTCAAGAGCTCTACAAGATTTCAGCATGTTTTGAAAAATGGTAAAACGTTCGTGGAGAAAATGCACTTTGGAAATGAAAAAAAGTAAAGAAAAAAGAGGTGAAAAACAAAAAAAAGAGTCAAGAGAATTATACTAACGAAGGCAGACGAGATCCACAAAGAAAAAGAAGATGGAAAAAGGGGAAAAACTTCCTAAATCTGTAAAAGTAAAAAAAAATTATGTACCACGAAAAAAAACTCACGAAATATTGTCACAAAAAAGAAAGGTAAAACCAAAGAAAAAAAAAACACAATAAACAATTACGAAATCAAAAAAAAAATTTAAGAAATAAAACACCACAAAGAAAAGTAAGCAAAACACACAAAAATACGTAAATAAAATAAAAACAAAAATATAATAAAAAAAAAAAAATCACACACTGCTATATATTTGTTTTCCTCTTAACCAGTTCCCTTTCTCACTTTAATAAAAAAAAAAACACTAAATACACATAAAAAAAAAGAAAATTAAGTAAAACCACAAAAAATATATCGTAAATAAAAAAAAGTCACACATTGCTATATATTTGTGTTCCTCTTAACTAGTTCCCTTTCTCACATCAGAAAAAAAAAAATCCCACAAAATACACTCACAAAAAAAAATAAAGAAAAATAAACAAACCACAAAAAAGACGTACATAAAAAAAAAGCCACAAACTCCTATATATTTGTTTTCCTCTTAACTAATCCCCTTTCTCACATCAAAAAAAAAATCCCACAAAATACACAAACAAAAAAAAATAAATAAAAACATAAAGGAAAGAGAGCTACACAATATCTTCCAATAGAGAGCGAAAATAAAAGAGAACACAAACTTCCCAAAGACAAAAGCACTTTTCCAAAACGTAATATCACGATCCAATTACACTAAAGAACTCTCCCGCCACGACAGCTGAGGGATGGTGTGAGAGAGAGAGAGAGAGAGAGAGAGAGAGAGAGAGAGAGAGAGAGAGAGAGAGAGAGAGAGAGAGAGAGAGAGAGTAATCTGACCTTAACGAGCTTCTTCCCTTACTGCCTAATTAGTACAGAGGCCGCCAGTATATACCTCAACCATTAATAAAGCCTTCTTGTCTTATCTTTACAAAAAACAAAAACTGCATCACAGAACACTTAAACT
Organism: Callinectes sapidus; assembly: GCA_020233015.1. Classification (NCBI taxonomy): domain Eukaryota; kingdom Metazoa; phylum Arthropoda; class Malacostraca; order Decapoda; family Portunidae; genus Callinectes; species Callinectes sapidus. Next base: position 418,532 of record JAHFWG010000060.1, on the reverse strand, counting down.
CGTAATAAAAATAAAAATAAAAAGTAAAACAGAATAAATAAATAAGAAACCTTTTAGTGATTTTTTTGTTCCTTTTCCTTTTCTAAGAACACTCAAAATTAAAAGTCAAACGAGAAGTAAAATGAAAATAGATTAATAAGAAAACAATTTACACTTTACAACCTTTAGTGATTCATATTTTTCCATTTTCCTTTCCTAAGAACACTTAAAAAACATCACAAAAAAAGTAAAATACAAAATACATGAAAAAATAATATAGACTTCACTTTTACCTTCAGAGATTAATACATTTCAATATCCCTTTCTTTTTTTACACTTTACAACCTTTAGTGATTCATATTCTTCCATTTTCCTTTCCTAAGAACATTCAAAAACATCACAAAATAGTAAAATAAAAAAATACGTGAAAAAATTAATATACACTTCACTTTTACCTTCAGAGATTAATACATTTCAATAACCCTTTCTTTTTTTACACTTTACAACCTTTAGTGATTCATAGTTTTCCATTTTCCTTTCCTAAGAACATTCAAAAACATCACAAAATAGTAAAATAAAAAAATACGTGAAAAATTAATATACACTTCACTTTTACCTTCAGAGATAAATACATTTCAATTTTCCTTTCTTTTTTTACCCTCCAAGTATACACACAAAAGATAAATTAACACACTTCAGTACTTGCAAGCGTTATTATTTTCATTTCATTTATCATTACTCCATTTTCTACAACTTCACAAACTCACGTAGGGAATAAAGTAATACAGAATCCGGCCATTAACCTTCTTACCTCCATAGACCCTTCCTAACACCAACAAAAGCATCTAATCACACCCAAAACTCACGACAAAAAATATGCCCCAATACTGAAGGAGCTAAAAACACACACACACATAAACAGACAATTAATAGACTAAAACAATACGCCCTTCAGGTTTTTTTTAATGGTTCTCACGCATTAACCTTTTAAAATACAAAGCCTGTCTTGCTACATATTGAGAAGCTCCCACGCAAAACCATTTCACTAGACAGGCGAGCGGGAAAAGAATACACGCGAAATGAT
>JAHFWG010000060.1:335322-354132 GCA_020233015.1 Callinectes sapidus | reverse complement strand
ACCACAACAACAACAACAACAACCTAACCTAACCTAACCTAACCTAACCTAACCACACACCCCCCACACCCCAGGCCTGCAACGACTACGTGGACGTGAGCAGCACCGCGGGCCGCAAGTGGCACCGTCTGCTGCAGCATGAGAGGGACCAGCGGCTGAGACTGGAGGACATGGTGGAGCAGCTGGCGCGGCAACACTCTCATCTGGAGCAGGAGGCCAAGGAGCAGATGAGTCAAGCTATGCCGCCAGGTACAGGAATGATGATGATGATGATGATGATGGTGTGTTAGGTTAGGTTAGGGGGTTTTATGTTTTTTATTATTATTGTTTTATTATTATTTTATTTATTATTTATTTATTTTTCCATTCATATGAAGCGTTAGGTTAGGTTAGGTTAGGTTAGGGGTTATTTATTTGTTTTATTTTATTCGTTGTGTATTTGTTTAATTTATGTTAGGTTAGGTTAGGGTTTGTTTATTTATTGTGTTTTTTTCGTTGTGTATTTGTTTTATTTAGGTTAGGTTAGGTTAGGGTTTGTTTATTTATTGTGTTTTTTTTTTGTGTATTTGTTTGTTTTAGGTTTGGTTAGGTTAGTTTTTTTTTTCGTTTATTTTTTTTTCATTTTTTCGTTTATTTTTCTTTATTTCCTATGCCAAAAATTATATATAGATGTTTTTATTCTTGTTTTTACTTCATTTTATTGTTTTCGTTCATTTGTTTACTATTCATGCAAGAATTATACAGTTTATTTACATATTCTTTAACATCTACATATACGATTATTATTATTATCATTATTATTATTATTTGAGTGCAGCATAACACAAACATAATTCTAGGAAGAGATTAACAAGATATTCACATTACTAACAGGAGAAACACTTGATAACATGATTAGCCAGCCATCTCTGTGCCCTTAAGAAATATAGTAATGAAGTGACAGGTGTTTTAAGGGTGTTTTTATCCCTCGAGTTTCCCAATGACAAGATTAATAGTTGTAGGGAAAGAGTAGGAAGATAAAGAGAGAGAGAAAGAGAAGAGATAGATAAGGGAAAGAGAAGAAAAAGGGAAAAAATAATACAAAGAGGAAGTATATAATAATGATGATCTCAGTGAAAGAGTTTAGAAAAAGAATATTATAAGGTGGAATAGAGAAGGAGAGGAGATAGAAAGTGGAAGGGAAGAAAATGGGAAGAAATACAAAGAGATAGTAATAGTAATAAAAGTTTCATGCATTTCTGTTGTCTCATATTGCAGTGAAACAATTAAAAAAGAAGATTAGAAGATAGAAAAAGGAAAGAGAGAAGATAGAAAGTGGAAGGGAAGAAAATGGGGAAAAAAAAATAGAGAAAACAATAACAATAAAAACCTCATTCATTTCTATTCATATTAACTATTTCATGTGAGGGAAAGAATGAAAAAGAAACATTAAAAAACAGAATAGAAAGTAGGAGAGAAAGAAACAGGGGAAAGACAAAACAATAATAATAATAAAAAAAACATACATTTCTATACATATTAACTATTTCACATGAGCGAAAGAATGAAAAAAACAAACATTAAAAAACAGAATAGAAAGTAGGAGAGAAAAAAACAGGGAAAGACAAAACAATAATAATAATAAATAAAAAAACCTCATACATTTCTATTCATATTAACTATTTCATGTGAGGGAAAGAATGAAAAAGAAACATTAAAAAACAGAATAGAAAGTAGAAGAAAAGAAAAAGGGAAAAAAGCACAAAGACAAAACAATAATAATAAATAAAAAAAAACATTAATATCTATACATATTAACTATTTCATATGAGCGAAAGAGAACTGGAAGAGAAAGAAACAGGGAAAAACAAAACAATAATAATAATAAAAAAACATACATATCTATACATATTAACTATTTCATATGAGCGAAAGAGAAGAGAAGAGAAGAGGAAGAGGAGTAATAAATACTTTCTTTAGATGCTCAGGGCGTACCACTCGACAGTAACGCTAAAGACCTGACAGCTGAGGAGAGTGGTACAGGTACAGGTGATGATGGTACAGATGGTACAGGTGATGGTACAGGTTCATAATAATAGATTCTTAAGTACGTTTTTTCTTAGACACATTTGGAGTCTTAAAATCCGTCTTAACTTAGCATTGGTGTGGTTAAGTCATTATCTTAAGTTTATGGCTGGTTATACTAATTTTGAGAGGTTAAGATGGTTTTTAAGACTTGATTTTTGTCTAAGGGAAAGATACGGAGTTAAGAATCTTTGCTAATCTTTGCCCAGGTGTGTAGGGTGACTAATATAACTAACAGGTGATGTTCCCTTACTCCTTTTCTTCCTTCTTCCTTTTTTTCTTTCTTTTTTCTTCCTTCCTGTGCTTTTCTTTCCTTTTTTCTTCCTCCTTGTGCTTTTTTCTTTTCATTTTTCCTTCCTTCTTTACTTTTTCTTCCTTTCTGTTCACTCTATATTTTCTTTTTTCCTTCGTCCTTTCCTTTTTTCATTCTTCTTTGTTTTCCTTCTTCCTTCCTTCTATTCTTTCCATTTTCTTCCTTCCTGTGCTCTCATTCTTCTTTATTTTCCCTTTTCCTTCCTCCTTTCCATTTTCTTCCTTCTGTTCACTGTTTATTTTTCTTTTTTTCTTCCTTCCTTTATTTTTCCTTCCTTCTTTATTTTTTCTTCCTTCCTGTACACTCATTCTTCTTTATTTTCCCTTTTCCTTCTTTTATTTCTTTTATTTTTTAACTGGGTCACTTACAAATAGATGTTTTACGAGGTACTAACACTTATATTACGTTTGTTTATCTAGTTTATCGGGTTTAATTAAGTGTAGCGGTGAGGTTAGGTTAGTATTGGAGTGTATTGCAGTGTGTTGGGGTATATTGGGGTGTTTTTGTGTTTGTATGTGTGTTTTTGTTTAGTGTCTATTGTTTACTTATATTTTTATTTGTTTGTTTTTTTGTGTTACTAATATTTTTTTTTCTAATTTTGCTTCTTTTTTTTTGTATTTGTGTTTTTGTTTACTTGCTTTTCTCTTTTTTTTATTTGTTTTTCTTTTTTTGTGTTAACTCATTCTTGTTTATTTTCCTTTTTCCTTCTTTCTTCATTTCTTTCCTCTCCTTTTGTCTTTCTTCTGTTCTTTCTGTATTTTTTCCTATTCATTCATTCTTGTTCTTTTCCCTTTGTCTTCCCTTTCTTGCTTTTCTTTCTTTTTTACTTTGTCTCTTTCTTTTCCTCCTCTATTCTTTCTTAATTTTCTCTCATTTTTGTCCTTTTTCTCTTTTCTTCCTTTCCTGCCTTTCTTTCTTTCTTTTTTTCTTTCCTTCCTTCCTTCTTTCTTCAATTGCATCACTAATAATAATTCTTTTAATTGTGAAGATATGGGATAGATTAAGCAGTAGTAGTAGTAGTAGTAGTAGTAGTAGTAGTAGTAGTAGTAGTAGTAGTAGTAGTACAGGGAGTCCTTGATATGCACTACTTAACATTCCACAAATTCAAAATAGTACAGTGTCAAAGAGAATAAGATTTTTTTCCCCCATATTACACCACTTCCTTCAAATAAGACAATTTCCTGCCACTCCCATCCCTTTAATAGTGTATAGATAGACAAACAGCTTTCCCCCATATATAAAAAAGAAAAATTGACAGTACTGGTGGTAATCATCCTTATTTCACTAATTAATAATGCACAATACTAATAAAGATAAAAAAAATATAATAAAAATAGCTCTGGTTTACCTTTGAAATACATAAATCTTTCACCTTTATTTTTTTAACCTGTAACACATCTATTTTGCAACACAAGGACTCCCTATAGAAGAAAACAAACACACACACACACACACACACACACACACACACACACACACACACACCACTACCCTTTCCTAATACATCTGTTATATATTCAAACATTCCCTATAGAAGATAAATAATGACATACACCACCACCACCACCACCACCGCCACTGACCCCCCCCTCCCCCCCCACCCCCCACAGGACACAGCCACAGCGATGATGAGGAGGAGACAGAGTTTGAGGATGCTGTGGAAGAGCTCGCGGAGAACTTCATTGTCCATGTCAACACCGTGCAGGCCCACAAGCGCTCCAGCTCTAATGTGTCTCAGGTGCGTGTGTGTGTGTGTGCGTTTTGAGTGCGTTTTTTGGGGTGTTGTTGTGTGTTTTCATGTGTGTGTGTTTTGAGTGTGTTTTGTGGGTGTGTTGTTGTGTATTTTCATGTGTGTGTGTGTTTTGAGTGCGTTTTTGGGGGTGTGTTGTTGTGTGTTTTCATGTGTGTGTTTTTTGAGTGCGTTTTGGGGTGTGTTGTTGTGTGTTTCCATGTGTGTGTGTGTGTTTTGAGTGCGTTTTGGGTGTGTTGTAGTGTATTTTCATGTGTGTGTGTTTTGAGTGCGTTTTGGGGTGTGTTGTAGTGTATTTCCATGTGTGTGTGTTTTGAGTGCGTTTTGGGGTGTGTTGTAGTGTATTTCCACGTGTGTGTGTGTGTGTTTGTGTTTTGTTTTTCATTATTTGTTTTTTTTTGTTTGTGTGTTTGTCTAGTTGAAATTTTGCTTAATTTGTGTGGGAAATTAATTTGTTTATTTTTCATACTTGCGCAATTATGAGTGAAAAGGTTCAAGGGTGTGCTGTATTCAAAATTTGACCTTATTCTACTTGTCTGTAAGGGTTAGAATTACTTGGTGTTGATTTTGGGGTATTTTTAGTGTTATTAGGTGGAATTATGTGTTTTGAATGATTTTTGTTCTCTTTTTCCTTCATTTCTTCCTTTGCTTTCTCTTTTTTCTCTCACTGTTCTTTTATTTTTTTTTCTCTTCTTTTCTTCATTCATCTCTTTATTTTTTTGTTCAAGTATCATTTGTTTCCTTTCTTCCTCCTTCATTCATATTTTTTTTCATTTTTCCTCTTTCTATTCTTCTTTCCTCCATTAATTTCTTCAATCTCTGTTTAGTATTATATTTTTTCCCTTTTCTCTCCACTCTTCTTTCATTTGTATTTTTTTTTCCTTTTTTCCCTCTTTTTATTCTTCTTTCCTTTAGCTAGCTCTCTTACATACAAAAAGGAAAGTAATTTATCTTTTCTGGGTGGTGGTGGTGGTGGTGGTAGTGACTGAGGACTGGCAAATAAGTGGGGATTTTTTTATTATTATTATTATTGTTGTTGCCTTTAGCTTTCTTACATAAAAAAAGGAAAGAAATAAGATTAATTTATCCTTTTTTGTGGGTGACTGGGAAAATAGTGTGAGTTTTATTATCATTTTTATTCCCTTTAGCTTTCTTACATACAAAAAAAGATAAAAAGATAAAAAGAAAGTAATATATCGTTTTATTCCGTTTGGTGGTGGTGGTGATGACAGTGGGTGATTATCATTTTTATTCCCCTTAGCTAGCTTTCTTATATACAAAAAAGATAAAAAGAAAAAGAAAGTAATATATTCTTTCTTCCGTTTGGTGATGGTGGTGGTGGTGTTGATGGTGGTGTTGGTGGTGCAGGTATTAGAGGGGTGATTAGCAAAATAGTGTCATTTATTATCATTTTTATTATCATTTCTTACACACACACAAAAAAAAGATAAGGAAAAGAAAGTAATACATCTTTTATTCCGTTTGGTGGTGATGGCGGTAATGGTGGTGGTGTTGGTGGTGGTATTGGTGGTGTTGACAGTGGGTGATTATCATTTTTATTCCCCTTAGCTAGCTTTCTTACATAAAAAAACGATAAAAAAGAAAAAGAAAGTAATACATCTTTTATTCCGTTTGGTGGTGGTGGTGTTGATGGTGGTATTTGTGGTGATGACAGTGGGTGATTATCATTTTTATTCCCCTTAGCTAGCTTTCTTACATAAAAAAAAGATAAAAAAGATAAAGAAAGTAATACATCTTTTATTCCGTTTGGTGGTGGTGGTGATGGCGGTGGTGGCGGTGGTGATGACAGTGGGTGATTATCATTTTTATTCCCCTTAGCTAGCTTTCTTACATAAAAAAAAGATAAAAAAGAAAAAGAAAGTAATACATCTTTTATTCCGTTTGGTGATGGCGGTGGTGGCGGTGATGACAGTGGGTGATTAGCAAATTAGTATGTCTTTTATCATTTTTATTACCTTGAGCTTTCTTACCTACAAAAAAAAAGCTAAAAAAGAAAAAGAAAGTAATATATCTTTTATTCCGTTTGGTGATGGCGGTGGTGGCGGTGGTGGCGGTGGTGATGACAGTGGGTGATTATCATTTTTATTACCTTTAGCTTTCTTACCTACAAAAAAAAAAAGATAAAAAAGAAAAAGAAAGTAATATACCCTTTCTTCCGTTTGGTGTTGGCGGTGTTGGTGGTGTTGTTGGTGGTGCAGGTGTCAGAGGGGCAGGGAGTGGGTGATACAGTGTCAGCCTCCAGCAGCGAGGGAGAGGCTCAGGACAACACTGTTCAAGTCATCATGAGAAAAGACAACAATACTGACAGTAGCTACAGTGTAAGTTGTCCTTGTTATTGTTATTGTTGTTGTTGTTGTTGTTGTTGTTGTCCTTGTTGCTTGTTATTTGTTTTCCTGTTTTTCCTTTTTTTTGCCTTTTTTTTTTTTTTTTTTTTTTTTTTCTTGCTTTTTTTGCTTATTTTTTGGTGTTTTTTAAAAATTTCTTGCTTTTTTTGTTTATTGCTTATTTTTTGGGGTATTTTTTATATTTTGCTTTTTTTGTTTTTTGCTTATTTTTTGGGGGTTTTTTCTTGCTTTTTTTGGTTATTATTTTTTTTTGCTGTCTTGCTTTTTTATCCATATTTTTTTGTTTTTTCTCGATTTTTATGTCATGTTTTTTTATTTTGTTTTTTTGGTTATTATTACTCTCTCTCTCTCTCTCTCTCTCTCTCTCTCTCTCTCTCTCTCTCTCTCTCTCTCTCTCTCTCTCTCTCTCTCTCTCTCTCCAATTTTATTTATTCTATTTTTAATTATTTTTTGGGTCGTTTATTTCATCACTTATTTGAATTTTCCTCCACAGCTGATGGCGGTGATGTTTGTTTGTTAGTTTGTTTGTTTGTCTTATTTAATTATCACTTCTATCAACTTCTTTCATTTTTCCTGTTTATTTTTCATTTTTCATCCATTTTCCTTCATTTTTCATTTTATTTGGTCCTTTTTATTTATTTTCATTTGTAGTTTGCATGTTTATGGTGATTCATAAGAGTTATCAATATTTCCTCCTTTTTTCACCTTCTTTACTTACTTGTTTCCTTTTTTTCCCTCTTTTTCTTCCTCATCACCAGCTAAAAATTACTTACTTTCCTTTTTTCCCTCCTTTCCTTTTCTTCCTCGTTCCTTCAACTAGAGCCTTTTGAAAACAGTATGTAGGTTTTCTTGAATGTTTTACCCATTGAAACTGTAAAAATCTCATTAATCCGTCACTAAAATCACAAAAAACACCATTGAAAACCCTAAACTAGAATCTTGAAAGTATTTGTTGTAGAAAAGTGACAAATTACATCACTACTTTCACTTATGAGTTTAATTAATATGCAGTGTGTGGTGATAGAGCAAAAAACATTCTTCTTCACTCATCACTCCTGTACCACCTTCAAATTTTCCTCTTTATTTCCCTGATTTCCCTCATTTTTCCTTTATCTCTCAGTACACACCATTATATATATTCTTCTTCACTCATCACTCCTTCTGTACCAACTTCAAATTTCCTCTTTATTTCCCTGATTTCCCTCAATTTTCCTGCGTCTCAGTACACACCAATATATGAGGTCAAAATATACTCATTAGCACTCAAAGGTCAATCCAGGTCATTTTCCCTTTATCTCTCAGTACACACCAATATATGAGGTCAATAATCATTAGTACTCAAAGGTCAATCTGGGTCATTTTCCCTTTATCTCTCTCTACACACCAATATATGAGGTCAATAATCATTAGTACTCAGAGGTCAATCCAGGTCATTTTTCCTGCGTCTCAGTACACACCAATATATGAGGTCAAGATTTACTCATTATTACTCAGAGGTCAATCCAGGTCATTTTTCCTGCGTCTCAGTACACACCAATATATGAGGTCAAGATTTACTCATTAGTACTCAGAGGTCAATCCGGGTCATTTCCACAGTTGAGCGAGGAGATGGCCAGCTTGAATGGGTCGCAGGCCACGACCCCCACGGAGGAGGTGAAGCAGCCCAACGGAAGGCCAAAGAGGCAGAGGAGAACCAGAGTGCCGGAGAAGCCTAACTACCCCATCAATCTGTGGTCCATCATGAAAAACTGCATCGGAAAGGAGCTCTCAAAAATACCCATGCCTGTGAGTGTGGGTTGTGTTGTTTGTTTACCTTTTTTTTCTGCTTTAAGTTTTGTTTACTTTTCGTTTTTGAGTGATGCAAAAGACAAATTATCTCATTATTTTTGGGTTCATTATGAAAAATTGCATCGGAAAGGAGCTCTCAAAAATACCCATGCCTGTGAGTATGGGTTGTGTTGTTTGTTTACTTTTTTTTTCTGCTTTAAGTTTTGTTTACTTTTCGTTTTTGAGTGACGGAGAAGACAAATTATCTCATTATTTTTGGGTTCATTATGGAAAATTGCATCGGAAAGGAGCTCTCAAAAATACCCATGCCTGTGAGTGTGGGTTTTGTTGTTTGTTTACCTTTTTTTTTCAATTTTTATTTTGTTTTACTTTTCGTTTTTAATTTGAGTGATGAGAAGACAAATTATCTCATTATTTTTGGGTCCATTATGAAAAATTGGATCTGAAAGGAGCTCTGAAAAATACCCATGCCTGTAAATACACTTTTGTTATTTGTTTACTCCTTTTTTCTTGACAAGAGTTCCAGAGAAGACAAATTATCTCATTAATCTTCTTTTCCTGTGATTTAATTTGTCTTCCTTATTAACAAACTACTCCTGAGATCTTATGTTTTACCTCAACCATCATAAACCACTCCACCACCTAAAATACAACTAAATACACTCCTTTTAATTAACCTTCCTACTTTTCTTGCCAACATTTACTAAGATTTCGTTGTTTTAGGAGTGCGTTGTGGTGCGTTCAGCGATACAGACACACAGTGGGGGTGGGTGGGTGTCATGTTTTTGATCTTCTTCCTTCTCTATTTATTTTTCAGGTTAATTTCAGTGAACCTTTGTCCTTCCTGCAAAGACTCACTGAAGACTTTGAGTACAGCGACATCCTGGACAGAGCATCACAGGTCAGTCATTGAGGAAAACAGGTTGGAATCGTAGGAATTGGGAATGGGTGGGAATAAGTGAGAATTTGGGAGAATGATACATAAATGCTCCCACAGATAAGGATAAGATGTAGTTCAAATACCCAATGCTTCTATAGATAAAGATAAGATAGCTAATACTCTCAAATTAAGATAACATACTCAAATGCTCCCCACACATCAAAATAAGATGAAGATAAGAAACCCAATGCTCCACCACATAAACCCAATGCTCATAGATAAATATAAGATAATAAGATACCCAATGCTCCCATAGATGAAAATAAAAATGCTCTCAAACAAAAATGACACACCTTTCCCCCCCCACACATAAAGATAGATAAAGATAAGATACCCAATGCTCATAGACAAAGATAAGATAATAAGATACCCCATGCTCCTACAGATAGAAGATTCGTGTGAGCAGTTGTCCCTGGTGGCGGCGTTCACTGTGTCATCGTACGCTACCACTGCGGTGAGGACTGCCAAGCCCTTCAATCCTCTGCTGGGGGAGACTTACGAGTGTGACCGCACTGAGGACTTGGGATGGCGGGCTATTAGTGAACAGGTATTGCCGCCTCACCTTACCTTATCTTACCTTACCTAACCTTACCTAACCTAAAACCTAACCTAACCTAACCTAATGTAACCTTACTTAACCTAACCTTACCTAACCTAACGTAACCTAACTTGACCTAACCTAACCTAACCTAACCTAATTTAACCTAACCTAACCTAACCTAACCTAACCTAACCTAACCTTACCTAACCTAACGTAACCTAACTTGACCTAACCTAACCTAACCTAACCTAACCTAACCTAACCTTACCTTACCTTACCTAACCTAACCTAACCTAACCTAACCTAATGTAGCGTTGAATTTTTGGTGTTTTTTTTTAATTACTTGTCTTTTTTTTTTAGTTTTGTGCTTTGTTGATATTATTCTTTCTTTCTTTTTTTTCTCTCTCTCTCTCTTTCTCTCTCTCGGACACAAAAACCTCATTAAAGAAGTGACTAACTGTTAACACATTTAATTACAACACAATACCAGAAACATTTTGCTGCCACAGGGGATAGATAACACAGGTGAGGGAGAGGGAGAGAGGGGAGATGGGGAGGGGGGGAGCTATCTACAACACCCTCCCCCATCCCCACACCCCAAACACCCCTTCAGTACTTCAGTATACTTAGTTATATACAATCTTGAACACTAATATAACTCTCGACAACAAGAAAGATATGTAACTTGAAATAACATGAATGGACTGTACAGGTTAGAGAGAGACAGGTAATTATAGACACCTGCATTATTGTGTCTTACCTTAAACTTACCTGTAAATGTGTGTGTGTGTGTGTGTGTGTGTGTGTGTGTGTGTATGTGTGTGTGTGTGTTTGCCTAGTTATATTATACAGGGTTCAAACAAGGCTCATAATGTTTTTGTGTGTGTGTGTGTGTGTGTGTGTGTGTGTTTGGGATAAGGAAGGAGTGTAGTGATAGGTGAAAAGGACTGATATATATGGAAGAACTGAAATACCATAGACAAAGGGGGAAAAATAAGGGAATAAAGGGAGTAAATCAACATAGGGAAAAAAGTGTAAAAATAGTGTAGTTCTTGACAATAACACACACACACACACATAGAACAATAACAATAACACATACAAAACAACAACATCAGTACACAACAACAACAACAACACTCATACTAACAACAAAAAACAACAAACAACACATCATACACTTTCCAAACATATAAGAATGGGGAGGATGAATGAGGAAATTTGCATATTCCTCCCCACAGTCTCAATTGGGCTAATAGAAGCGGAGGGAAGGTCTGTGTCTGTCTGTCCGTCTGTCCATCTGTTGTGTTACTTGCTCCTTTGTCTTCTCTCCGTCTGTGGTCTGGAAAAATGAGATGGATTGATTGAAGAAATTGATTATAGTGATTTATTAACTGTTTGAGATGAAGGAACAGTGATTTATTAACTGTTTGAGACTTAAATATGAAGTAAGACTGTAATATTTTGAAAAAGGAACTGGTAATTAATGGAAAATAGATGAATTGACTGGTTGAAGAAATGGATGATGGAATGGTGACTTATTAACTGTTTGAGACTACTAAAATTTCAAGTATGACATTAAAATCTTGAAAATAAACTAATAATTGATAGAAAATGGATAAATTGACTGGTGAATAAATGGATGACAGAATACTGACCTGACTCACTCACTCACTCACTCACTCACTCACTCAATCACTCAATCACTAAAATCTCAAGTACGACCTCATAATCTCAAAAAGAAACGGATAATTAATTAACGGAAACTGCCGTAAAACCCGCGTATTTTTACCTGGCCCTTCCCGTTTTCTATTTAGACGCGGGGGGCAGTTCTTACATACCTTATGGGTGTTGCTCCATCCTACTGACGCATAAGTAGGAGAGACAAGGATCCTTTCTTTAGCATCCTTATCCATTCTCGACGTTAGGACTCCCCGCACGCTGTCAGGAGGTGCCACGGTTAAGGACACACTGCTGCCCTCAGAAGTAAGATCCTCAGCAGTGGAGTCCTTTGCGGGTCTTAGTCGTGTGGATTCCCATTGCAGGAAGTCTTTTAGGTCGGGGAAATCCTTCAGGACTCTTTCCTCGGAGTGTAGGATTTGTGAGGGCTCGGGAAGGCTGTCCTGTGTGGCGGTGTGGGGTGTTGGTGGTGGTGTGGTGTGTGGTGGTGGTGTGGTGTGTGCTCTGCGGTGGAGTGTGTAAGGTTGTTTAGTTGTGGCGGGAAATCTACGGGCGTTTGTTTTTGGTCTGGTGGTGGTGGTGGTGGTGGTAGGTGGTGTGGTAGTGGTGGTGGCAGTGGTGGTGGCGGTGGTGGTGGTGGCTCGCATCTGTTTCCTCTTTCTCGCCATGAAGTTCCGTATGCGCTGAATAGAACTGGACCTTATATTTGGTGGTGGCGGTGTTGTTGTTGTTGTCGTTGTTGTCGTCATTTCCATCAATTCACCATCCACCATTGTCTCATCTCCACCAATCTCCTCACTCCACATTCCCCCTTCCTTCCCCTCCATGTCCTCCACTTCCTCATCTCCCACCTCCACTACATCCTCCTCCTCATCACCATCCTCTGTAGTAGGTGGTGTTGGCAGTGGTGTAGCTGGTGTGGCATATGGTGTCATCTTTCTGGCTGAGGATGCAAATGGGTGCCTTGTGGGGGCGTCCTTTGAGGTAGAGAAGGATATTACTGTGAAAGGACTGCTTGGCTTTGTGTCCTCCTTTGTTGGGGAAGGAGACCTGTTAGGATGTCCGTTTTCTGTTGCCTTGGGTGGATTTGGGATGCTGTGTGTGTTAGTACGTATGTTAGTTTGTGTGTTAGTTTGTGTGTTAGTCTGTGTGTTAGTCTGTGTGTTAGTGTGTGTGTTAGTCTGTGTGTTGATTTTCACTGCGGTCTTCTTCACTGGAATCGCCACAGCTGTAGAACGCCCCATGCTGAAAGGCCTGGTGCTGGTGGTGGTGGTGGTGGTGGGCTGCTGCTGTGTGTGTCTGCTGCGGTGTGTGGTGTACCTTAACTTCCGCTGCTTCTGTGGTGTGGTGTATGGCGTGGTGCGTGCTGTGGTGTTCGGCCGAGGGTGTATTTGCTGTGGTGTAGGTATGCTGCGGTGGTTTACCCTTCCTGGCATCATGAACTGCTTGCGTGATGTGGTGTTGGTGGTGGTGGTGGCTGTGGTGGTGGATGGTGTTGAGAGCTTAAAGGAGACAGCTGAAGTGGTTCTTAAAAATGTGTTATTCTTTGGTTTGAGTGTCGCTGTGGATCCTTTGGTGCTGTGGTCTGCGTTCCTCTGCTGCTGTGAACCCCTCTGCCTCTCCTCCCTTCCCCCGGGGTGCTGTGCTGCTGCAGGGGACTGGGTGACCTTCCAGTTGCTTGGGAAGAGGAACGGGTGACTTGTTATAGCAGGTGACATCCTCTGCAGGGTTGTGGTGTTGCGTGGTGGTGGTTGTGGTGTGGTGATTGAAGGCACCACCCTGCTACTGGACATACCCATAGTGAACGCTGGTGTTGTGGGTGGTGGTGAGGCCGTCCCTGTGGTGGTGCGCTGTGTGGGCTCACCGGTAACCTTATATATCAGGTTCTCGGTTGGAATCCCTGGGAACCTTGTAAGCGTCACCATTTGCTCTGAAGGGGAGTGGGAGAGGTCTGTTGTGTGTTCCTTCTGTGGCTGTGGTTTGGAGGGGGAGGAGGTGCGAATGACATCTGCTATTGTGAATTTAATGAGTTTGGGCGTAGGGAAGGCTGTGTCGAGGGGAGGAGGAGGAGGAGGAGGAGGGGCAAGAAGAGGCAGGTGTGTTAGCGCATCCTTCTTTCTAATCTGAGTTGCAAATGGTGGAGGAAGGAGAGTGGATGGAAGGTTCTGCTGTGGACTAGTGGACAGACTGTGGTGGTGAGTGTGCCCCTGCAGCAGCTCCTCCTTCAGAACAGCCACTGGGACGCCGGGAACCACGTGGAAACTTGACTTCTGAGGGGAGCGTTTGTGTTGTGCGTCCCGGCTATTTGTCTCGCACTCAGGTGGTTCAGTAGTCATAGGAATCCAGGGTGGTGTGGTGTAGGGGTGTGGGGTGAGGGGGGGTGCGTTGACTGGCCAATGACGAGGTGCCTTTGTGCTCTGTGCTGCTTTGGGGGTGTGTATCTTTGAGTGTGTGTGTTGCGTTGGTGTTGCAGGGGGTAGCAGGCTTCTCGGTAGCTTAACAATGGTGGTTTTGGTGTTGAGGGGGTTTGTTTTGGTGCGTGTGGTTAGTGGTGGTGGCGTTAGGTGGACGGTGGGGTTGTGGTGGGTGAAGGAGGGAAGGGAGGGGCTGGGGTCACTGTCAAAGGGCTGATAGGAAGACGGTGATGGCGGTGATGGCGGTGGAGAGAACGGAAAGCGGAAAGGAAAAGTTTCAGAAGGGTTGGTGTTTTCCCGAGCTCGGAAGAGGTTGAAGGGGTTTAGAAAGTTGAGGTTAGGTGGAGCAGGTCTGGGAAACGGCCTGTCCAGGAAGGGGAGGCGGGGAAGACGGAGGCCCCCTGCTGCTGGCTTGGGGTTGGGCCAGGGGATGTACGTGGGGCCGGTGGTGTTTGTGGCCGCTGTGGTGGTGGTGGTGGTGGTGGTTGTGGTGGGGGTGGTGGTGGGGTAGGTTAGAGGAGGTGCAGTGGTGGGGTGCTGTGGTGCTGCGAAGGTGATGCTGTGTGGGCGAGGCTGTGTCAGGAATCCATCTGTGGGTGTGGACTGCTGTGGTGGTGGATCAGTGGGTGGTGGTTCCTGCTGTGGTAAATCCTGCACAGCATACTCACTCAGCTGAACACTGTCCTTGGTGGTGGTGGTGGTGGTGGTGGGGGCTGGAGTGGTAGTAGTGGTGGTGGTGGAGGTGGAGGTGGTGGTGGAGGAGTCATCACTTTGCTCCACTATATCCTGCCCTTTAGGTGGACCAAACCCATAGTTAATGAGTTGTCTGGGCTGAGGTGAGACGGTGTGGGTGTCGGGTGGTGGGGGGTGCATCAGGGTGTGTGGGGGGAGGTGGGGGGTGGCCTGCCTCTCCCTGGGGTGATGGGATGCACTCAGTTCCTGCAGCATGGCCTGTAGAGGAGTGATGTTCTTGAGGGGTGGGCTGGGAGGACGCTGGGGGGAGGTGTGGTGTGACTGACGTGTTCCCCGGGGGTGGGGTGTCGCTGGGAAGGGCGCCCTCCAGTCTGGGCCGCGTGTGGGGTTGGCCGTGGCGTGTGGTGGTGGCGGCGGTGGTGTTGAGGACCGCTGGAAGAACGACAGTCTAGGAAAACCACTGACCTTTGAGAGAGAGACATTTGTACTTTGGCCGAGTGTGTCTTGACTTGCCTTCTGCGCTGAGGATCCCCTGGGGTGTCTCTGAGGGCGTGTAGGCTCCCCCCCCGGCCAGGGAGAGCCGTACCCCGGGGGAAGGTCCTGGAGAGCGGTGGGGTCATAAGGATACCCCCAGTTCTTGAGGTCATTCTGGACGACCGCGTGTAGCCAGGCGTGGGTGAGGCCCTCCTGGGGGTGTGGGTGCCCTGGGGGGTCCTGAAGGGAGTTGGAAGGGCTGAGTGATGCTGCCGTGCCATCCTTAGTGTTTCCTGTGAGTCGTAAGGATGTGGTTTTGCCGTGTCCTTCCCTCACTGGCACCCAGGAGTCCTTCACTGCCTCCTCCCTGCCCCGCCACCACCAGGACGTGCCCAGATCCTCCTCAGGGGCGGCCTCTGTGACTCGGGGCCAGCGACGCACCTCCCCCAGCCCTCCACTCCTGCGGTTGCCAGTGCCCTCAGCGGGTGGTGTGGGGGGTTCCTTCAGGTAGCTCAGCAGGTCGTGGTGTGTGGCGGCCAGGATCTCCCGGGCTATCTCCCTGGGGGGTTTGGGTGTTCCTAAGGGGAGGATGTCCAGGGTGTTGGTGGGGAGGGGTTGCCACACTGTCTGGGGTGATTGTGGCAGGGGTGATTGTGGCAGGGGTGACTGTGGCAGGGGTGACTGTGGTAACGGCTGCCCTGCTAAGTGTAAGGCGTCCACAATGTCACCCCAGTACACATCTTTCACTGTCCTGTAATCTGGCACCCACCTGGGGAGCTTGGGGGGTGAGGGGTGAGGGGGTGACACGCCAGCCCCAGCACCCACCCAGTTGACGGACACCTGGGGGTTGGGGGGGGCGCTGGGGAAGGGGGTGGCGTGGATGATTCTAGCTTGGGGTTGGTGTGGGGGTGTGTAGTGGTAGCTGTGGTGTGCTGCATGGCTGGTGGTGGCTGTCAGGGGCACCACCACCACCACCACCACCATCACCACCATCACCCACTGTTCTCTTCCACTCCACATCTGAAACACATTAATACACACTTACTTTTTTCTTTCTTTCCTCATATTCAGCTTATTATTTGATTTTCTACAGCTTCAGAAACTCCTGTGAGGGTTAAAATAGTACAGAGTGTGGCCATTAATGTTACTAATGTCAATAAAAGCGTCTAATCACACCCAAAACTCGTGGTAGAAATGTGTCCCAGTACTGAAGGGGTTAAAATAGTACAGAGTGTGGCCATTAATGTTGTTGTCACCTCCATAGACCCTTGCTAATGTTAATAAAAGCGTCTAATCACACCCAAAACTCGTGGTCAAAACGTGTCCCAGTACTGAAGGGGTTAAAATAGAGGAATGAGTGGAGAAGGGTGGTGACATTTTACATTCCAATGGTGTGGAATGATGTGGAAGGAGGTGGTCATGGATGGGAGATGGGAGGAGGAGATGAAACTATGACCGGGTGAAAGCTTGTGGAGGAGGAGGAGGAGGAGGGGGAGGAGGGGGAGAAAGCAGAACGAAGATAGAGTGTGATTAATGGAAGAGGAGGAGGAGGAGGAGGGTGGGGGGTAAGTTTGAATTCTAGTTTGGGTGGGGGGTGGGGGGAGAGGGGGCGTTAATGGTGGGGGGGGGTGGATGACTGAAGAGGAGGAGGAGGAGGTAGTGGTGGTGGTGGAGGAAGAGGAGATGAAGGAGGATGCTCATTTAATACTGCTAACCTCACCTCCTCCTCCTCCTCCTCCTCCACATTTCATCTTTCACATAAACCTCAACTAACAAATAAAAAACAAAAAACGAAACAAAAAAAATAGAAAAAAATATTGAACACCCCATACCAAATAGATTAATTAGAGCAAAGCCAGGTGGAGGGGAGGGGAGGGGAGGGGAGGGGAGAGGGGGTGGGGGTGTCATTATCCCAGGTAATTAACTCCAGGTGTGCAGTGAGGTGGAAGTGAGGTGGATCAGTGGAATTTATAGGTGGAGGAGGGAAGAGGAGCAGGAAAGATAATAAAGAAGGAGGTGGAATAATTAAAGAAAGAGTAAAAAGAGAGAGAGAAATAGAGAGAGAGATAATAAATATAGATATAATGTAAAGATATAATAAATGTATCAAGATAGAGAGAGAGAGAGAGAGAGAGAGAGAGAGAGAGAGAGAGAGAGAGAGAGAGAGAGAGAGAGAGAGAGAGAGAGAGAGAGGAAATACCTGTAACAAAAGGAAAAAAAAAGATGAAGAACAATAACGAAAGAGGAAATAGAAAACTAAAATACTAATACTAATGTTAATATAGAGAAAAGTGAAGAAATAGAGAAGAATGATAGAGAGTAAAAGAAGTTAATACGTACACAAAAATAATAGATTAGAAAAACATTAATAATTCATCTTGTATATTCTGAAGACTCGAGAAGACACAGATGTTAAAGTAAATTAGTTTTTTCTCTATTCTTTCATTATTTTGTGTGATTAAATGTGAAAGTTGAGAAATGTTGTCATGTTACGCTAATGAGAGAAAAAATGAGCAAAAATGAAGGACGAAGGAAGGAAGGAAAGAAAGAAAAGAAATAAGGAAAAAAGGGAAGACAGAGGAAGAAAAGTAAAAAGTAAAAAATAAAAAGGAAAAGACAAAGGAAGAAAAGAAAGGGAAGGAAGAAAAGGAGGACAAAGGAAGGAAAGGACAACGTAAGAAATAAAGTAAAGGAAAAGACAAGGGAAGAAAGAAAGAAAAGAAGGAAAAAAAGAATAGAAAGGGAGAAAAGGAGGAAAAGGTAAGGAAAAGAGGAAAAAAAGGACAAAGTAAGGAAGGAAATGAAGGAAAATACAAAGATAGCAAGAAAAAGTAGGAAAGGAAGGGAAAGAAGAAAAGATTCATTATATAAAGATTGATAATATTGTTTGATAATATTCTGGTTTCTCTAGTTTATATGACATGATGGAGAACAATAATAAGAAGAGAGGAAGAATTAATTAACGTTTTAGTGCATTGAGTGTGTGTAGCATTGGAGAAACGAAGAAGAGGAAAAGAAGAAAAAGGAGGAAGAGGAGGAGAAAAGGGAAGAACTGATCATTTTGATGTATCGAGTGAATGAATGGAAGATGGAAGAGGAGGAGAAGGAAGAAGAAAAAAAGGAAGAAGAAGGAAGGAAAGATTGTTTATTGTCTTAGTCCTTACAGTACGTGAAGGAAGGAAGGAAGAAAGAAAGAAGAGAAGGAAGAGGAAGAAGAAAAAGAGGAAAGAGTAAGGAAGATGGCCCGTTTGATGTTTTAGGGCCTTGAGTTCGTGAAGGAAAGAGGGAAGGGGAAGAGGAGGAAGAAGAAGAAGAAGAAGAGGAAGAGGAAGAAGAGGAAGAAGACGATCGTTCTCAGCAGGTGTCTTCGTCATCAAAGTTTATGAGCAATTTTACTTCACCATATTCCTCCTGTGTGTTGTGATTGTGGTGGTGGTGGTGGTGGTGGTGGTGGTGGTGGTGGCGGCGGTGATGGTGGTGGTCTGGAGTGTTTCCGCTTCTGGGAAGAGAAGAAAGAAATAAAAGAAAGGAAGAAAAGAAAAAATGGAAGAAAAAAGTGCAGGAAATATGAAGGAAGGGAAGAAACAAAGGAAGAAGAATAAGAATAACGAAACATTTTGTATAGTGAAGCAAATTAAAGAGGAAAAGAAGAAAGGAAAAATGTAATAAATGTTTTGCTTGACGAAGGAAAGAAAAAATAGAGAAAATCAGGAAAAATAACAACACAACCAGAGAGAGAGAGAGAGAGAGAGAGAGAGAGAGAGAGAGAGAGAGAGAGAGAGAGAGA
>JAHFWG010000060.1:243405-247885 GCA_020233015.1 Callinectes sapidus | reverse complement strand
GAGACCACCCATGAACTCACCAGCCGCCATGATAAAACCCAAACATGTTTTCTTCTCTAATCGACATAAGGAAATCGCCAAGTAAATTGAAATAGTGGTGCGGCAGCTGTGCGTCTCGCCACTGATGGCAGAGTGCAAGAAGTAGATATCAGGGTTATGTGCGTCTGTTGCTTTTCGTCACTCGCTGCCTGTCAGGCCAGACCTCATTGTAATAACACCAGTGAAATACTTAGCAATGTCTCCTCATAGAATGTTCTTCAGAATAACATTAGTTTGGTCGTTTTATAAATTAATGTGGAACGAGTTTACAATGCATTACAAGTATTTCATGAACTTGGCAAGATGAAAGTATTGCATCGTGGGGACAGGAGAGGTATAGCGGCAGTCACACGCTAAGGAGAGAAGGGAGCAAGCAACCTCCGAGGATGAGAGGCGAGAGGGACGTCGAGGAGCAGACAGTGTGCACCATCGTGAGGCATCGCTTAGGTATACAGAGTAGGCTTGACGCGTCCGGTAAGCAGGCCACCCACGCAGCTGCCGCCCCTCGCTGCAGCATGGGGGGAACACACACGTGTGACGAAGGGGTTATGACCGAATATGCCAGGAAACCCTCGGGCAAGTATATCTGTGGGTTCTAATTTCACGATATCTTATGAATTCATTTTGATTCATTTTGCCTTACATATGAGCACTGATTTATAGTTACGTGGTCTTTTGTTCCACGGCAAGTATTCCACAATAGTGCACACCTAAAATTAAGTAATGAACTGACAGTCATTCCAACTTAAATGAGAAAGACATGCCAATGGTACATGAAGTTTGAAGCGCTGCGGCCTCGTGGTGACCTCAGAGTTCGCACACTGAACTCGGCAGCTTTCCCGCTCAGCGCTGCCTTCCTACGTATTGCGTATGTTTCTACATACAACCTGTCATTAACATAAGAAACATTTACCCCGTCATCCTCAAAGATAACGAAAAGATTATACCAAAAATTTTACATTTCTTTGTCATTTTTTAGTATTTTTGTTTTTCATTTTGATATTTTTCAGTTTTATCATCTAGTTGTTTATTATTATTATTATTATTATTATTATTATTATTATCATTTATTTTTTATTCTTATCATTTTTATTAATATTATTATTCATTATTATTATTATTATTATTATTATTATTATCATTATTATTATTATTATTATTATTATTATTATTATTATTATTATTATTATTATTATTATTATTATTATTATTATTATTTTTACTATTATCTATATTAAGATATATACACCTTTTCAGACATAGACCACCACTGAATATACAGTTGATTATGATTGCTAGATGGTATGCAGAGAATATTACAATCCTGCGGTAAGAAATAATAAAAGCAATGCCTGACCGTGACCAGCACCGGAATAGATGGTGAAGCGGTGTTGTGGCTTCACTTCTTCGAGTAAAGAAGGTAGAGACCATGTATGTTTTATAGATTTAATCTCAAGACCAGAAACAAAGAAAAAGATAGAAGAATTAGGAATTGATAGACATCGTTGAATTGTACGTAGGTAAATCGTAAATGAAATTAGTAACCGAGAGGCACACCATCAACCGTGACCAAATGAAAAGGCAGAAGCTCCTTGGCCAGAAGAATATATAAACGAATGGAAGATAATGACTGCTTCTTAGATGAGAGTGACTTTTGTGTCTTTACTTATTGTTACTATAGGGCATTTTTTTTTCTTTTCCTTCCAACAAAATTATTTCCTTTCTGCATCACAGACTTGCTTCTCTTTATTAAAAGAGTAACTTATTTCTAACGAAGGATAAAGGTTAGAGATCACAGTTATTTATCTCCCTTCATGACAGTGTGAAGTCTCTCTCTCTCTCTCTCTCTCTCTCTCTCTCTCTCTCTCTCTCTCTCTCTCTCTCTCTCTCTCTCTCTCTGTCTCTCTCGCTCTCTCTCTCTCTCTCTCTCTCTCTCTCTCTCTCTCTCTCTCTCTCTCTCTCTCTCTCTCTCTCTCTCTCTCTCTCTCTCTCTCTCTTGCTTTTTGTTTGAGGTGCTTGTGGTTATTTGAAGCCTTTCATTAAATCATTCCAAAAATGAGTCCTTGGACACATTTAGGAAAGGCTTGATTTCAAATGGGCAGTGAAGTATTGTATAGTGACTATATCCGATTTTGATATCATGGTACGATGAAGATGAGCTAACACAGAAACCCAGAGGCAGGCACACAGATCAGACACACAGAACAGAAAAGAGAGAAACACGCACAAACAATCACTAGAGGATAGGGACAGCGGGGCAGGAACATGGCAGAGCAGCGTAGAAGCAGGACAGTACAACAACAGACATACTTGCTGGGTGGGACTGGTTATGTGGTCGTGCCGGCTGTTAATGAGCAACGGGAAAGTATATGAAAGTGATGCCTCGACTTACCTAGATGGGCTCACCTGGGAAATGAGCACTGTGTCCCTAAGAAAGTGCGGTGTTCTCCCTGTGTGCGCTTAATGTTCCGAGCTTTGGGTTTATGAGGAGTCTAGCCAGCGCTCAGTCGGGATGTCTGGCGTAGTCAACATACTTTCCTCATTCTCTTTTCCTTTCTTTCCTTTGAATTTTGTTCGAAACATAAGAGAACCTGTAAGACGCCAATACACCTGAGCATGCCTCATATAAATCGTACAAATATATACACGCATATATTCCTCGTGATGTGTGATGGCTGGATATCTTGCCGTGTTTAAATGTTTATCTATACGGTGCCTTTGAATCCAGTGGTTATTTGCATGTTAGGTGTACTGAAGTGGCTGTAAGTGTTGCTATATGTTTTAGTGGTCATGAGTATTGTACTGGGATGTGTTAGCTGTTACGGTCGTTGGAAAATATTAGCGTGGTGTGTTCTAGTACTAATAGGTGAGTATTATGGTTATTATATTTGGTGAAGTGGTTATTTGTTTACTTATCTATTTTTGTTTGACAGGGAAGCTGGCCAAGGGCAACAAAGACAATGAAAAAAGCCCACTAATTTGCCCGTCTCCTTGGAGGTTTGTATGTTAGTATTAATAGAAGAATATTGTGATATGTTATATTTGTCCCTGACTTTCGGCTAAGTCTTTTGACCTTTAAGGGGACTGGCAAATTAGGGGGCGTTTTTATTTTCATTGATTTTGTTGGTCTTGGCCAGCTTCCCCCTCTTATATAGAAAAAGAAAATTATCTATGTTGCAAAGGTTATAACATAGAAGTGATGCTTTCTATCGCTGACCATTAGAGTGTTCTAGTTATTCTGGAGTAGTTAATTCGTGTTAGTTCTTTATATCATTATTATTATTTGTTATCATTATTATCATTATTTATTAGTTCCTTGTACTCCTGTGTTGGTAAGTGAGTGTTGGTTGCCATGTATTGCTGTTGTTACCAGTTGAGTGTTGCTTTCTACTGAGTGTTTCTGTGAGTGTTACAATTATCTTACATGAGTTAAATCGTGGTAATTCTTTGTATTCTCATGTTTGTAAGAGAGTGTTGCCATGTGTTGCTGTTGTTACTAGTTGAGTGTTGCTTTCTACTGAGTGTTTCTGTGAGTGCTGCAATTCTTCCACATTGTTTAAGTCGTGGGAATTCTTTGTATTCTCATGTTTGTAAGAGAGTGTTGCCATGTGTTGCTGTTGTTACTAGTTGAGTGTTGCGGGGGTATCAGACACTCTATAGCCGCGCCCTGAATCTCCTCCCGTCGCATTGCCTCAGCCACCACTTTCATGTACATGTGTGAGTCTTTTTTTCCATTGACTTTATTGCCTTGTCCACAGATGAGACGGGCAGGTTATTATTACAAGCCTTTGTTGTTGCTATTTTGCGCCGCACAGGTTCCTCTCTCTCTCTCTCTCTCTCTCTCTCTCTCTCTCTCTCTCTCTCTCTCTCTCTCTCTCTCTCTCTCTCTCTCTATCTATCTCTCTATCTATCTCTCTCTCTCTCTCTCTCTCTCTCTCTCTCTCTCTCTCTCTCTCTCTCTCTCTCTCTCTCTCTCTCTCTCTCTCTCTAACACATATATCTATCTATCTATCTCTCGTCTATCCATCAATCTATTTATCTCTCCATCAAGGTCTGCCACTTATATGATTGATGGCTCCTCTCTTTCTTTCTTTATTTATTTACTTATTTATTTTTCTTTGTGTGTATGCGTGTGTGGGGAGAAGATGGGGGAAATTTGGTTAATATAAGTCTGCAGACGTTTCCTTCATAAATTTACATAGTAATACGACGTTGAGGAGGAATTGAAAACCATGACGAATGGGGGAAAAAAAGGGATTGAACCTTCCTTATCCACAATACGTATTTTCCCAGCACCATTATGTGAAGCACCAGCATTTATGATCTATTTGCTTATTCATGTATTTATTTATTTATTTATTTATCTGATTATTTTTCTTGATTTTTTTCTTTTATTTTTTTGGTTTAATGTGAATCCGACTAGTGAGGAATTTTTTTGCCT
>JAHFWG010000060.1:233405-238405 GCA_020233015.1 Callinectes sapidus | reverse complement strand
CGAGAAGCCTCAGACGTACCCGGCAAGGCGGGAGGGATATCAGAGCCAGTGACAAATGACACCGAAATAATACCGATATGAAGGTAAGGGTTACGCCTCCACGCTGTGACACGGCCGCCGGCGGGACGTGGCTGGGGGAAGTGGAAAAAAAATACATATAGACAGGAATTAAATGTCCTAGCTTTTTTTGAGGGGGCGATGGAGTGGGATGGGGTGAAAGGACACGGGGGAACAGGTCCCTCAGCGTGCTTGTCAGACTTCCTGCAGTTGTCTCACGTGGGATCTCAAAGTCGTAACGAGGCGAGAGTCAGTAACCTAGCAACGATGTAACGAATCTGCGACAGTCCTGCGATTCTCTCTGGTGTGTCCGAGATGCGTCATGATTCATCCGCGCGGAGGAGGCGTGACGAGGCGAGATGGATTGTGCGTCAGGGTGAAGGGCTGCCGGGCTCACCTGGTCCACAATTTGTACCTTGGTAATGCCTGGCCACCAACACCAACGTGACCACGAAGCAGAAGGAACCCTGGATTTTTTCACCAGTGTTTGATGACCTACACTTGTCTTTTTGATGTTCGAGGGAATTTACTTCATAATTCTAGTCTTCTTCAGGAAAGCAAATTTTCGACGTTCAGTTTCAAGCATTTTACGCACCACATTTCTTATCCTTTTTTCTTCATGTGACCATGTGTTTTATCTATGCCTTGTCTAGTTACCTACGTACCAGTTTACCTCGATCTGTCTATATACAGCTATGTGTTTATCAATTTATCAAGGTAGCAAATCAGCGAGCTAAGACTCCTTCCTCCTCGTTCAATTTCACCGTGCAGTTGTGTAGCGTAGGTAGTCCCTCGTAGACCCGGATTGGAGTCATAGTACAGTGAGTCTGTCTTATTGTTGAGCCGTCACCGTAATTCGTCGTAAAATACTAAGCTTCTCCTTGGCGCCCACAAACAACACAACTCGTGGGGCCGCCGCTCGCTCCACATCTGTTAATCAGCATGAGGCGGCCACAATTCAGCCCACACCTGCGCTGATGTGGCTACTACGGCTACCTGTTCATTACTACCTTGTTCTCAGTGAATTTCCTAAAAAAGTAAAAATGATAACATCAAAGGTGGCCTAATATTTTGTCTCGGGGATTCGATTTATTGGCGCTCTTGTACTGGTGAAATTATTGGCCATTTGCATACATTGCCGCTCGTAATGGTCGCGTGTGAATGTTTTATTGTACAAGTGCACTTTTTCTTCCTTTTTTAGAGTCTGTTCTCCTGTCTGCATTTTTTGGGAAGAGTAATGTGGATGTGTTGCAGGTGAAGGGTGGGCTAGGTGAGTTGTGTGGGCTGGGTGGGCTAAAGGGGTAAGGGGGGCGGGGTGATGTGTGGGCTGGGTTGGAGTGGTTGGTAGGAGGGGGCAGTGAGTGGTGTAAGTTAACAAGACGGCAATCGAAAGGTGCGCATTGACAGAACTGATTTCTCAACTCCACCCGAACAACATTTCATTCCTCCACTTCATTTTGCCCATTTACAGTGAAAATGGAGGCTCACGTCGAGTCTTGAGCGAACCACAGTGGAATTAACCTCTTTAAAGCTGAGTTTGAGTTACCCTTGCCTGTCTGTCTGCTCTGCCGCTAATCCATCGAAACAAAAAATATAAAAAAGAAAGCCAAAAAAGTTTCCATCGGTACAGCACCCACCAACTATTTCCCCTTTAGTTCCAGTAGGGTGACTGTGCTGCTCCAGGCATTCCAACCTCCCAAAATAACAGTGTGATATTAGTATTTTTTTCCCACTTTTTTTTCTCTCTCTCTGTCCCCTTGTTTTGGTCGCTGTTTAGGCTTTGGAGCGTGGCGGTGTGTTGAGGTGTAATCTCTGCGTCGTCGTGGGAAGTCTAGACCACACAGGCGCGCCCACCTCCTGCAATGGCTGTTCTTTAATTTCCAGGACAGTCAAGGGCAGCCCGTGGAAATAAACTGTTGGTCTGCCTCGTTGTGAGTTCTGCTTCTTTTGGTAGAGGAGGCATTAAAGAAAGAAAGTGGTAGACGGAATGAAGGTGTAACACGGTAAGGGTGTCCTGAGAGAGAGAGAGAGAGAGAGAGAGAGAGAGAGAGAGAGAGAGAGAGAGAGAGAGAGAGAGAGAGAGAGAGAGAGAGAGAGAGAGAGACAGAACGTGTGTATGTTTGTAGTGTCATTCATTTTAGAAGATGGTGCATGATGAGATACTTGGAGGACCAGTGGTAAATTACGTGCGAGGGGTTGTGGCCTTGCTTGCCTCCGGTGGTGCAGAAGGGCGGCTGCTGCAAGGGTTCCCCCACACCTGTTGTCTCTGCGAGCTTTGACCTGGAACCTGTGTGTCTGTGTACGTGCGTTTGAGTGCGCGAGTGTGTGTGTGTGTGTCCGTCTGTCTAAGCGTTATTCTTCACTCAATAGCCACTTATTCCCTACACCTACAGATCCACCAATACCCTCTCTCTCTCTCTCTCTCTCTCTCTCTCTCTCTCTCTCTCTCTCTCTCTCTCTCTCTCTCTCTCTCTCTCTCTCTCTGACCCTTTAATTCAACAGTCCAGGAGTCAAATAATGGCTTTCTAACATTAGGTAATTAACAGTCCAGGTGTGATTTTATACTAATGAGTCGTGGGGTGGGGGAGGTGTGAGTGGTGGTGGTGGCGGTGGAGTTGGTGGTAATGGTGGTGGCGGGGAGGCGTGTAATGGTGGGCGATGGTGGTGGGTAATTGTTGACTTGGTGATGGATGGACTCTGGGCCAAGATGCTGGATGTGGTGATTGTGATGATGGGTGATGATTTGATAGTGATGCTGGTTGTGATGGTGGAGGCGGATGTATGGAGGTAAGAAAGGGTGTGGATTATGTGTGGTGATCGTGGTGATACCGAAGGGATACGAAGAAAACATGTGGAAGATTTATAATGATGGTGATTCTAGTGAGGGGTGGTAATGGTGATAGTGTGTGGATATAGAGAAAAAAGGGATGTGGATGGTGCTTGATTGTGAATGCGCTGTAGTGTGTATCGGTTTGTTCTTAATGATGGTGATGCTTGTTGTAAGGATAACGGCAAGTGGTGTGTGTGTGTGTGTGTGGTGATGGGGGACTGTGAGAGGCGAGTGAAGGTGAGTGAGGCGAGCTGTTCCTTGTCTGTGTGCCCAGCCGTGGTAATGATTCTAACTATTCACTTGATAATGATTCTAATGATACGAAGATCCTGCCACTAACGAGGCTCTAAGTGTATTTTATCCATTAATTATCTTTTTGTACCGTGACTGTACCCCTGGCAGTAAAAATAGCATGAGAAATTAAAGCAGTAGCAAATTTGATTGACGTGACGGGGAGGGAATGTGGGGAGGTGATGGGTGAAGTGCAAGCAAGCGTGGTGGCAACAGTGATAGTTGTGATGACGCTTGGATGCGATGATGGTGATGATTGTAATGACAGTGGTGATTTATATTGGTGCGGTGAGGTGTGCGCTGTGTTGCTGGGAAGATGGTTTTGGTGGCGGTGGTGATAGAGGGTCCGGCAGTAGTGATGGTGATGGTGGGGGAGGGAAGGAAGCAGAGTGGCGTGCACCCCCATTACTGGACAGCGCTACCTCTCATTTACGCTTAATTAAAAGCTTAATAGAAAGGGATTCTTCGCGTTTTAATTAGTAGCGACAAACTGAAAATCACGCCCTCAACCTGCCGGTAATAACTGGCATTACCCTCCTATTTCTGACGCGGCCTCTTCCTCACCACAGACCGCCTCACACTTCATCATCATTTTCAGCGCCAATTTATTCATTCACGCGGCGCGAAGCGAGGCAGCTGGCCAATTAAGGCTGCCAGGTACCTGTGAGGCCTCAAACTCGCCACCAGAAGCCATCCCATTTGCCCCGCCTCGCACCGTTTGGCCGATAATTCGCGCCGTAGCTTGTAATCACTCTTGATGCTGATGCCTAACTCGTTCCTTCAAGCAATCGTGAGTTATGCATGTCGTGATTATACGCATCACCTGCTAACTGCCAGGTACGGGGTGTGATGGACGCCGGGTGCTGGTGTGTGTGTGTGTGTGTGTGTGTGTGTGTGTGTGTGTGTGCGCGCGCGCGCGCATGGTAGGGAAGAGGGGAAGGTGTCCCATAATCTTCTCTCCTCCCCTGACTGTCACTTCTTTGATTTTTCCTTACCGTTGTGTCCATCCCTTGTTCTTTCCTCAGCCTTTCACCATGGTTTTAGTTAATCATTTACCGCATAGCGCACCATTCTCATCACCTCTGAGAATTGTCACTTTCACTGAGCTGTCTATTGTCCGGCATTTGGTATCTCATTATCGCTTTCTTGTATTTTCTCTGAAAAATGCACATAAAGATTAAACACAAAACATAAGGATACACACACACACACACACACACACACACACACACACACACACACGCCGCATAGTTTAGTAGTTAGCACGCTTGACTCACAACCGAGAGGGCACGGGTTCGAGTCCCGGGAGCGGCGAGGCAAATGGGCAAGCCTCTTAATGTTTATCTAGCCCCTGTTGACCTAGCAGCAAGTAGGTACGGGATGTAACTCGAGGGGTTGTGGCCTCGCTGTCCCGGTGTGTAGTATGTGATATGATTTCAGCCCTACCCGAAGATCGGTCTCTGACCTCTGAGCTCCCTCCGTAGGGTAAAGGCTGGCTGGCTGACCAGCAGGCGACCACGACAGTGAATTACACACACACACACACACACACACACACACACACACACACACACACACACACACACACACACACACACACACACACACACACACACACACACACACACACACACACACACACACACACACACACACACACACACACACCCCCACACACACCACACACACACACACACACACACACACACACACACACACACACACACACACACACACACACACACACACACACACACACGCACACACACACACACACCCACGCACACACACACACACACACACACACACACACACACACACA
>JAHFWG010000060.1:214051-230047 GCA_020233015.1 Callinectes sapidus | reverse complement strand
AGAGAGATGTGGAGAGAGAGAGAGAGAGAGAGAGAGAGAGAGAGAGAGAGAGAGAGAGAGAGAGAGAGAGAGAGAGAGAGAGAGAGACAGAACGTGTGTATGTTTGTAGTGTCATTCATTTTAGAAGATGGTGCATGATGAGATACTTGGAGGACCAGTGGTAAATTACGTGCGAGGGGTTGTGGCCTTGCTTGCCTCCGGTGGTGCAGAAGGGCGGCTGCTGCAAGGGTTCCCCCACACCTGTTGTCTCTGCGAGCTTTGACCTGGAACCTGTGTGTCTGTGTACGTGCGTTTGAGTGCGCGAGTGTGTGTGTGTGTGTCCGTCTGTCTAAGCGTTATTCTTCACTCAATAGCCACTTATTCCCTACACCTACAGATCCACCAATACCCTCTCTCTCTCTCTCTCTCTCTCTCTCTCTCTCTCTCTCTCTCTCTCTCTCTCTCTCTCTCTCTCTCTCTCTCTCTCTGACCCTTTAATTCAACAGTCCAGGAGTCAAATAATGGCTTTCTAACATTAGGTAATTAACAGTCTAGGTGTGATTTTATACTAATGAGTCGTGGGGTGGGGGAGGTGTGAGTGGTGGTGGTGGCGGTGGAGTTGGTGGTAATGGTGGTGGCGGG
Organism: Callinectes sapidus; assembly: GCA_020233015.1. NCBI lineage: Eukaryota > Metazoa > Arthropoda > Malacostraca > Decapoda > Portunidae > Callinectes > Callinectes sapidus. The sequence goes on along the minus strand of JAHFWG010000060.1, from coordinate 229,426 downwards.
GAGGCGTGTAATGGTGGGCGATGGTGGTGGGTAATTGTTGACTTGGTGATGGATGGACTCTGGGCCAAGATGCTGGATGTGGTGATTGTGATGATGGGTGATGATTTGATAGTGATGCTGGTTGTGATGGTGGAGGCGGATGTATGGAGGTAAGAAAGGGTGTGGATTATGTGTGGTGATCGTGGTGATACCGAAGGGATACGAAGAAAACATGTGGAAGATTTATAATGATGGTGATTCTAGTGAGGGGTGGTAATGGTGATAGTGTGTGGATATAGAGAAAAAAGGGATGTGGATGGTGCTTGATTGTGAATGCGCTGTAGTGTGTATCGGTTTGTTCTTAATGATGGTGATGCTTGTTGTAAGGATAACGGCAAGTGGTGTGTGTGTGTGTGTGTGGTGATGGGGGACTGTGAGAGGCGAGTGAAGGTGAGTGAGGCGAGCTGTTCCTTGTCTGTGTGCCCAGCCGTGGTAATGATTCTAACTATTCACTTGATAATGATTCTAATGATACGAAGATCCTGCCACTAACGAGGCTCTAAGTGTATTTTATCCATTAATTATCTTTTTGTACCGTGACTGTACCCCTGGCAGTAAAAATAGCATGAGAAATTAAAGCAGTAGCAAATTTGATTGACGTGACGGGGAGGGAATGTGGGGAGGTGATGGGTGAAGTGCAAGCAAGCGTGGTGGCAACAGTGATAGTTGTGATGACGCTTGGATGCGATGATGGTGATGATTGTAATGACAGTGGTGATTTATATTGGTGCGGTGAGGTGTGCGCTGTGTTGCTGGGAAGATGGTTTTGGTGGCGGTGGTGATAGAGGGTCCGGCAGTAGTGATGGTGATGGTGGGGGAGGGAAGGAAGCAGAGTGGCGTGCACCCCCATTACTGGACAGCGCTACCTCTCATTTACGCTTAATTAAAAGCTTAATAGAAAGGGATTCTTCGCGTTTTAATTAGTAGCGACAAACTGAAAATCACGCCCTCAACCTGCCGGTAATAACTGGCATTACCCTCCTATTTCTGACGCGGCCTCTTCCTCACCACAGACCGCCTCACACTTCATCATCATTTTCAGCGCCAATTTATTCATTCACGCGGCGCGAAGCGAGGCAGCTGGCCAATTAAGGCTGCCAGGTACCTGTGAGGCCTCAAACTCGCCACCAGAAGCCATCCCATTTGCCCTGCCTCGCACCGTTTGGCCGATAATTCGCGCCGTAGCTTGTAATCACTCTTGATGCTGATGCCTAACTCGTTCCTTCAAGCAATCGTGAGTTATGCATGTCGTGATTATACGCATCACCTGCTAACTGCCAGGTACGGGGTGTGATGGACGCCGGGTGCTGGTGTGTGTGTCTGTGTGTGTGTGTGTGTGTGTGTGTGTGTGTGTGTGTGTGCGCGCGCGCGCGCGCATGGTAGGGAAGAGGGGAAGGTGTCCCATAATCTTCTCTCCTCCCCTGACTGTCACTTCTTTGATTTTTCCTTACTGTTGTGTCCATCCCCTGTTCTTTCCTCAGCCTTTCACCATGGTTTTAGTTTAATCATTTACCACATAGCGCACCTTTCTCATCACCTCTGGGAGTGGTCACTTTCACTGAGCTTTCTATTATCCGGCATTTGGTATCTCATTATCGCTTTCTTGTATTTTCTCTGAAAAATGCACATAAAGATTAAACACAAAACATAAGGACACACACATACACACACACACACACACACACACACACACACACACACACACACACACACACACACACACACACACACACACACACCGCGTAGTTTAGTAGTTAGCACGCTCGACTCACAACCGAGAGGGCACGGGTTCGATTCCCGGGATGGGCGAGGCAAATGGGCAAGCCTCTTAATGTGTATCTAGCCCCTGTTCACCCAGCAGCAAGTAGGTACGGGATGTAACTCAGGGGTTGTGGCCTCGCTGTCCCGGTGTGTAGTGTGTGATATGATTTCAGCCCTACCCGAAGATCGGTCTCTGAGCTCTGAGCTCGCTCCGTAGGGTAAAGGCTGGCTGGCTGACCAGCAGGAGACAGTGAATTACACACACAAACACACACACACACACACACACACACACACACACACACACACACACACACACACACACACACCAACGACAACAACAACAACAACAACAACAACCGCTAGCTGCATTGAACCCCCTGCAACGGCCACACGTGTAATCTAAACAGGTTATTAACCTTAAATGTTGAAAGTAATATTTTGTGTTGTACGTTACTAATAATACCGTTGATTTTTTTCATCAACATTATATATATATATATATATATATATATATATATATATATAATATATATATATTATATATATATATATATATATATATATATATATCTTTCTATATAATATATATCTATATATATATATATATATATAATGCTGAATTCAAAAATTTGGGGTGTCGTATCATTAAAGTTTGATAACATTAATACAATATTTCTTTATCGATCATTATAATTTTTTTCCATTAGTGTGAATAGATGTAAGTGCCTCTTAGTATAAAAACGTCTTTATTCTCGTGGAGCATCGTGGAAGTAACAAGGTGGAGCAGTCATGGACACTTGCTGCTCTTAGAGACTTATCCTCCACTAACACGCCCTCACTAAGCCGGAGACCACTGAGCAGTGGCCCAAGGCTTACATGTCCGACAATGAAGTAGTCAATTGACATTTAAATATGGACTTGTGGCACGTGATGCTAAGCACACTTAATTTTAGCATCAAATAGGCTGGTAATACAATATTTGTATATCAATATAATGTGCACTAAATGATATCATCGTTTCATGTAATGTTGAGTCGGATATCGTTTAATAAGATCAGGAACACATTATTAGGTGAAAAAAAGATATGCCGCCTGCACATTGATGCTGCCAAACCAAACCGAGGTGGGGACTTCCTGGCCGAGTCCAGCAGACAAGAGCGGCAGGGAAGGAGGCGCCCTGCCCCGGGGAGCCAATCGGCCACTGCTACATTAATGTGATGGATTGTCGCTATGAGTTATCGTGATGATGTGATCAAAGTACATTACTAACTCTAATTCCGACGGTAATCATCGGGACGCGCCGTGAGGAATGACACCCTCGCCCTGCCTCTCAGAACTTGCCAGAGAGAACGACCCGAGGCGCGGAGCACACCGGCGGCAGCGGTGGACTGCAGGACGGACGAGGCAGCGACTGCCCAACACGAAACAGGATCTCTTCAGCGGGAAGTGACATTTACAAACCAGTCAGGCCGAGTACTTGCGTGGATTTACCTGGCTTACTTTCCCATTTTCTTAAAATCACCGAAGGAAAAATGTGCACACTCCAGAGAAGTCTCCGCGACGCCCCTCTAATGAGCCTTAACAGTGGGTCTCCGCGGTGTCATTAAGCTGCATTGGCTGCCGCCTCTAGTTCTTCACCGTTGCCTGCTCGTCAGGTGGTAGCGATGCTGTCCCACAATTAGTTGATCCTCAGGTGATCAAATTACCAAACAGGTAGAGTAATCAGCAGGTCTTGGCGACGGGTCACGCGCGACTCCGCCCATCCCTGTCTGACCCCCCCCCCTTCGGGCCCTACGTGAAGGTCAAGAGGGGAGCGAGACGGCAGATAGAAAAGAGTACATGAATCTGGATAAGTCAGAAGAATGTTGGAAGGCGTGGTGTGGCAAGGAAGTGGTGGTCAGGGCGTGGCGAGCGGCTGGATTCGATTTAGTGGGTGAATGAGTTTATCGGCCGTAAATTTATCTTGAAATGTGATTAAATCCTCTTAGTAAGCATTCTTGTTTTCCAGAAAATATAGCCTGTTCTGTAAGAGTAGCTTGTTGTAATGAACACAAGACCTGGGATTAATACAGCTTAAAGTGCTCCCAAATTACATGTATGTATGATATTACATTATTTACTGCATTTCGTTAAAGTTCCCCCACCTGGACCGTTCGTCAGCTATCAGAGCGAAGGCCTCCAGTCACCCAGCAATTATGAACCTTCCATTCTTCTTCAGTAAACGTTGCTTTTCGAGGTGAGGAAGGACGGGAGGCCGCTGCTGAGAAGGGCAAAGAGGCAGTTATCTGGTCCACATCTCGTACCATTACATCAGCAACATCAACAACAACAACAACAACAACAACAACAACAACAATAAATAAACAACAACCTCAATTACTTGTATCTATCTATTTATTCATCTACCTATCTACTATCTATCTATCTATCTATCTATTTATTTATCTATCTATCTATCTTTCTATCTATCTATCTATTTGTGTATCTACCTATCTATTTATCTATCTCGTTCAGTGTTAAACGCTAGACTTGAGTTTCGTAAAGAAGCGTATGACAATCTTTATAATGAAGTGTAACAACTTTCGTCCGACAAAAACTAACGCAGGCGAATGTATTCTATTTTTTCTTTATTCTATTTAATTAATACCCTTGCATATTTGTGTTCGTTCTACCACCTACATTCTGACCTCAAGTAATTCCGACATTCTTACCTTGATATTATACACCTGTCCCTCCTCCTTTTTTTTTTCTCCCACTGACTGTAATCTATTCAAGGGTAGACTTTGCCTCTGTCGGGTCAGATGCTCCTAATTATTTTGGGTCTTTGTGGAGATAGAGTGTTGTAATGCAGAAATGAATATACCGCCGCTTGATGCAGGGATTTCGGGGGTGGAGCGGGAGGGAGATGGTGAAAAATGTTCTAACTTAAAAGGAAAGAGAAGACGTGTTAGGTGAGATGAGAAGAAAGAGAGGGGAGTGTTCAAAAACTTAAGGAGAAAGTAAATGAAAGTATTAGATAGTAGAGAAGGATAAGGAAAGACTGGAAAGAAGAGGATAATTGAAGCTCTTGTACCGAAGTGAAGAGAAAAAAATGGGATGGAAAAGAATCGAGGTAGGAAGGAAAGAGAAAAGATAAAAAGAAAAAGAAACTGTGCCAATGAAAGTGAATAGAAAGAGACATAAAGACAAGCACATAGAAAGAGAACGGCATAAATTCCAGGAGTAAAGGGAGAGAGAAGCAGAAGAAGAAGGGAGGCATAGGAGAACAGCTGGCAATAAAATCACCATGGAGGAAAGCAAAGAGAAAGGAACATAAAGACACACACATGGGAAGAGAAGAGCATAAATTCCAGAAGAAAAGGGAGAGAGATGAAGAAGAAGAAGAAGAAGAAGAAGAAGAAGAAGAAGAAGAAGAAGAAGAAGAAGAAGAAGAAGAAGAAGAAGAAGAAGAAGGGAGGCCTAGGAGAACAGCTAGGAGGAAAGCACCTCAATGACTGGCTAGTGGAGTTCACAATGCGGGCGGCTGTGGGAGGGGGGGCGGTTAGGTTGTTTGTTGTTATGACTAGTGGGTGTGGTGGGTGACGACAGGGTGGGCGGCAAGGCTCGTGAGATGACCACCTCGCCCCCAGATCACAGTCTAGATACACAACCCGACGGAATCCATCACACCACAAATATCAGCTGGAGGGTGATTTATAGGTTGATGTACAGCGGGTTACACCACACCAGATAAACCTGTCCGCTGCAGAGTAACTGAGAAGGTGAGGCGCCAGGGAAGGGGGCAGTTAGCGGACAGTGATGGATCTCGGGAGTGTGGATAGACGGTGATCAGTCACTGAGAGCTGAAAGAAAAAAATGCACAGCAACGAGTTAGTACAGTATAAATAAAACAAGAGGCGCAAGAACATATATAGGTGACTTACAACAGAATAGCAGTCTTGCCAGTTCAGTTAAACGAAAAGAAGAATGCGCTTGATGATTGCCTCCCTGTAGTGCAACTAAAACAAGGGGCGTGTATACATGTACCTGCAGTGACTTATAATTGCACTGCCAAACATCAGGCCTCGTGTTCAACCGAGTACAGATCTTCAGGTGCTGGTGGAGGTGGTGTTCAATGCGTCTTGAACTCTGGATGTAGTGCTCTCGTAACGTACTTGGGTTTCTGCCTTTCCCACTTACCAACAGGAGGCGGTTCTGATTATTTGCACCTTTTTTCTCGTTTTACTTTTTTCATCATCCTCACCATTATACAGATACATTCCTTGTGATAATATTTGTTCATCAGAAACGTCCCAAGAATTCAAGGAGTTTAACCAGAGGAAGAACGCTGCGCCTCGCTATGCCACACTGCTGCACTCTGTATCCTTTACAAGCACTAATGTAATGATCAATCTTCTATCGATCCACAGATAAGATTATGTTTATATTTTATTTGTTGGCGTTGTTGTTGTTTTGAAGCTTATCAGTATCCCGTCAATAATTCTTGTCGTCTTTCATCGTAAGAAGAGGTACACAAACAGTAATTAGTGAGTCTCGCATCATGTCCAGGTAAAGGAATGACGGCAGCAAATGGAGAATAGTACTTAGTGAAGGCTCGTGGGCAGCGGTGCGAATCATTATTTACATTGTTATCTTCCACTCTATAACAGCTATTGTCTCCTCTATGGAATATTCTAATGCTGCACTGGAAATTTACTGAGCATAATCCGGGAAGATGCCGCTGGTTGAAACGTGAACGATTGAGGATTTCTGGCGCTTAGTATCAGTCAGTATATTCTTGTGTAGTAAAATGTGTGTGTGTGTGTGTGTGTGTGTGTGTGTGTGTGTGTGTGTGTGTGTGTGTGTGTGTGTGTGTGTGTTTTCTATCCTACCATTGTGTTTCGGTATAGTTTTTTTCCCCTTTTCGTAGTCGTCGTCTTTGTTGCTATCGTCTTCCTTCTCTCTCGTCTTCCTCCTCCTCCTCCTCCTCCTCCTCTTATTATTTTCTTTTGTTATTGTTGGTGATTTGTTAATATAGCAATACTGTAATTTATTGTTTAGGTTGCTGTTACCAATAGCGACATGTTATACAATTGTTTTTATACAGTTATTTTCAAAACTACTATCATTATTGTTCTATCATTATCTTTATTGTTGTTGTTGTTGTTGTTGTTGTTGTTATTATCATTATCATTGTTGTTGTTGTTGTTGTTGTTGCTACTGTTGTTATTGTTATTACTTTTGTTATTATTATTATCATCATCATCATCATCATCATCATCATCATCATCATCATCATCATCATCATCATCATCATCATCATGTTGTTGTTGTCATTACTATTATTACATTGTTATTTTTTTACTATTACTATGGTCGCAGTTGTTGTTGGTAAAACTAACATAACAATTGCAAGTAAAAGATGTACGAGTTATAGTTGTTATTATCTTTATATATTTCTCTTTGCGCATTTCAATGTAATTAATTTTGCAACACGACTTACACAGTACCATTGATTTTATTTGGTCGTTACTTATTTACTATACGCACTATACAAGATCTCAGCGCGTCCTTTCCCTGATCTTGAGTTCACCTTTCTATTAAATCTGTGTGAGGGGAGCCGGGCACCGCGTCAAGTCTGCCCCGCTTCACGCCATGGCCCGCGCCGCCTCCGTCTCACCCTGCCGCCGTAGGGCACACATGCAATACACAAGCTTACGTATTAGGAATTTCAAGGCTTCTGATTAAGTGTGGAAGAGTCTGAGTTTATATAAATATGTCTTGGAGTTTTTTTTTTTCATTTTCTTTTTTTCATTCTGTGCCAGATTAGGTTCTGCTTCAATATAGAATCCTACAAAATGTTCAACTTGGCCTCGCTTGGTTCAGTCATGTATTATGTATACAATGTATTATTTGCTTTGAGTTTCTTTTCCCTTCCTTTAATCTGACGTGGTTTAGATACTGGTTTCTTCACTTATAACTGCTCCGTTTATTGGCAAACCTGATCATTTTCTTTTCCTTTTTAATCTGACAAGGCCGATTGTGCTTTTTCCTACTTTAATTGACCCTGAAATTGGCAAACTCAGCATCATATAGTTAACTTTGTCCCCCTCGCCTCCCTCCTTCAGGCAAGCCCACAGTGTTCTTTTGGTATAAGAGCACGCATAATTTTTCTTATTGTGATATCAAGTAAAAATATTTATGTAATGCAATACACTGATCTTATGTTTACTATCTGAGTTCAAATTACACAGCAGAATATACTGGCCTGACCTGACCTGACTCTCCCGTACAGCTGAGTACAGGAATGGGGGAAGGTTGTCTGGCTATTCCCATCATATTCTCTGAGAGTCTTGGAGTCTTTAACCCCTTCAGTACTGGGACGCATTTCATATCTATTCTGCTTATAATTTGTCGATTTTTTACACCTTCAGAAACTCATGTGGGAATCAAAATGGTAAAGATTCTGGCCATTAATTTTCTGACCTCCATAGACCCTACCTAATGTCAATAAAGTAATCTGATCATACACAAATCTCTTGATAAAAATGTGTCCTAGTACAGAAAGAGTTAACCTGCCATTCTGTCACCTCAACCATACACGTCCCGGGTGTGGACTGATTACGTGCGGCTATTTGGAGTACAATACCGTGCTTCTCTGTTACGCAATCCTGTTTGAATTTCTAAGACTGTACTTGCATACGTATTTAATTTCTTCTCAGTGAGTCTTAGGTTACAACAATAGAGTTAGACCGCAGATCTTTGTCAGTGCCACCTCATGGATGGTTCCTTTAGCACTCAACACTACCAGAGAACATAAGGCATTAGAAAATCAGGGAAGCTAAACAAGACATCAGGCATACAAGCAGCACTCATTATAGAACAAACCTTTCTATCTCTAACTATCATCCTCACATTTCCATTTGTGTTTATGTTTTCTTCATCACTTATATAATTGTAATGAGTAAAGCTGGGTTTTAAGTGAACCATCAGATGTGTTTGTAAATATGATGCTGAATATATTTACAGGTTGCTGGTACTATATTGAGACAAATTAGTGTTTATATGTGGCATGTGACATACGTTGAAATAGAAATGGAGCTTGCCAACTGAAGCCTGTCAATCCAGATGTCAACCCCTGGAGAGTTTTCTTGAAAAGCTTTTGTTTTGTTTTATGTGGCTGGCTAAACAGACTAATGATTAATGCATATAGAGTCATTTACGTGTTGCTCAGGTAATCATAAGTCTGGTTATGTATCACAGCGCAGGAATATTCAAGTGCAATTAATTTGGTCACTCAATTTACGAAATATTAGATTCCCTTTAAAACATCAAGCTCAGTAAATATCCCATAACAATAATATGATCAGCCCATTCGTTGCATTTACATAATTATGATGCGCGTTGTTAAGAGTTCTGGTCCAATTAGTGAGACTGATTATGTTGATGAGCGGTGTTAGACCTGAAGGAAGATAATTTACTTTTATAACATCATTGACTCCACAAGTAATTTCTGCTTGTCTGGCAATATCTTGACAGTACGCTATACTTACAGACTGTTTGGTTTGGACAGCAGTGGCATCCTTGAAGCACATCTTTATAATTATTCATTCATTTGACATTCTCGATAGGTAACTTTTGTGTTCATAGATACTAATAATAAGAGCAAAATATACAACCGAACTTTTCAGAACATTTTATAAGCTTTCATTTGGTAAGTCAGTTGGGAACAAGAACGTTACTTTATCAACTCTTAAAATGTGCATGAGAAGCACAGAATCTGAGTGGAGGGGAGGGGGTAGCTGGGGGATGGTTGAGGTAGGATCTGACCCACCACCTTCTTTGCAAGTGAGGAGCTAAGGAGGCAGAACTAATCACCAATCATGTGTAAGTTAGCATAATAGATTTCACACACGTACACTTATCATGAACTTGAGGTATTGCAGTGCATGTGTCAGGGTTTTTTCTCGAGGATGGATCACGCTGATGGAGGCGGCAGCGCTTCTGACTGTGATGTACGTAACGAGTCTTGGGTTATAGTTTAGTATTATAGTCGGCTTTTTCCTTGGATAATTGCCTTACCCTCGGGTCACGCTACCTTAATTTAGCCTAAATCACCAATAACAGGAAAGGAAACTAGTGGAAAGGAACTGACTTCACCAATAACTAGAATAATGACCACCTATAACTGGATAGAAAATTAATGGAAAGGAACTAACATCACTAATAACTGGAAAAATAAATAGAAAATAATATCACCAAAACTGGAAAAGTAGCACCAATAAGTGGAAAGGAAATTAACGGAAGGAACCGACATACCCATACACAACAGACCTGGAGGGGATTGCATAAATTTCACAGCCAGCCAAGCCGATTGCCCTCCGATATCATGCCACAATTTAAGTGATTTTTTTTTTACCCAACTTGCTTATGAATTTCTGTAATAATATGCATGCGAGTTCAAGTCACGCAAGGTGTCTTGTAGTTCTGACATCGTGGCCTCAGGAAGATTGTGTTTATATTTGATGAAGTTTTGTTGAACGATGAAGAATCTTTCGTGTCGTGTTTGAATCATGGTCGTTAGGAAAGTAAAGCATGAAGAAGTGTGGGTTTTTACTTTCAATCTTCATGTTTTGCCTTTGAGGGGAGAATGATGAATGTAAGAGAGGTCTAAAGCAAGGGGCAGGGGAAGGACAGGCGTTATTTTCATGCCTTGTTTAGTTATGTTTACAGCCACGCGGATTAGAAAAACGACAGCTTTGTTGGTGATAATGATGCGTTGCTTCTCGGCCATCTTGTTTTCAATGACATGTAGCAGAAAAGCGACTTCATGGCGTGTCCCTGAGGCGCCATTGGTCCGGAAACGTAAATCAGATGCTTGTCTCCGCAAAGAACAGAGGTCACAGGATCTCAGCGTGAGTTGAAGTTTCCTTTCAAATAAACAGTAAGTATCTGATCAATGATAAAGTAATACGAACAACTGAATAGGTGCAGCGCCCCCTCATGTCTGTTCAAGGACTGCCATTTGTATGTATATCGTGTCAATATAGAAGGAAAACATCTTCAGTCTGCCAAGGAAGGTGATGCGGTGAAGTTTGAAGGAGTGTGTGTGGGCAGATTGCTTTCTCTTTTTTTGTGTGTGTCTTTGTGTGTGTTCATATTTAGCAACACAACTAAATCGTCACCACCATGGCTTTTTGGATTATTGTTGTTGTTGTTGTTGTTGTTGTTGTTGTTGTTGTTGTTGTTGTTGTTGTTGTTGTTGTTGTTTGTGAAGCACGTTTGATTTTTTTTATATATATATACACACGAAAATAACAATTCATAATACCTGCACCTGAGGATGAAAGCGGGAGAAAACAGTAATCTTGCAGGACGCCGTAGGGTCTCATCACATGAAGCCGGTAACCAGGTTCTTATCTTGCTTGTGGGAGTGTCAGAAACCCTCACTGCCTATCCCCTTCAATCACTCCACCTCCTCTTACATCACTCCCTCCCTTCTACTTTTCTTCACACCATAAACATATACCATCTCTGGCTCCACTAAATTTTTCTTCGCTACCGCCTCTGCCGGGTCATATTTTCTCCATCATTAGCATCATCCTCACTCTCTGTTCTCTTTTTCACCGTCTTCCATTCTACTGCGTTTTATTTTTCTCTCCTCTTATTTCTTTTCTTCTTTGCGTTTTTCCTTCCTTCCCCCTCCATTAACATTCTCACATAAACCACCAGGCCGCGAGACGCAATTCATTATGATTCAATCCACCTGCATATTTACTGCTGAATTATCCCTAATAGCAGCCTCTTTTCCTGAGTAATTTGTCATGACGGCAAGGAAGGGAGAGTAGAAGGAGCTGCCATGTTGTTGTGGGTGTCCGCGACTGTGTAATGGTGGAAGACGGTCCAGGAGTCGTGAAACATCATACACACACACACACACACACACACACACACACACACACACACACACACACACACACACACACATGTAATACCACATAATGCTACACTATGCGATCCACAAAATGATGATGCTGTGCTGGATGAAGTCACATACCTGAAGATGGCTAGGGTTGTTAGAAAAGTCAGGTAAAAAAGTGTCAAGTGCGGTCTGTGGAAAAAAAAGCTTCAATAACAATGAATTTTTGTCTTGATTGACTTGGTTAACAATGTCATTTCTCTTTTTGTACTCTCTTTTGCTACATCTGACTCACGTTGCAGAAAATACCAAGCACAGACATATTAACATACAAATAGTCATTTAAAGAATGCATATATACCTGCATACGTACATACATACATACATACATACGTACATACATACATGCATACATACATACACACAAAAATGAGAGTCTCAAAGGATGTAAATGTTGATGTTAAAACACAAGGAAAAACTTGACGCATTATGTAGCAAAATGTTTAGAGAGAGTGGTCTGTGAGAAGCAGTTAATGTGAAGATGAATTGCACAAAATTACCTGCGATTACATAGGGTAGGGGCACAGTGGCTCCCAGGGGTGGCTCGTCCCTGAGCTCCAGTAATTGTAATTTTCTCACCGTAACAAATTTCTACATTCAAGATGACGGGGAGCTTTTAAGATTCTGAATTACTTAATTGCATCATGTTTCAGTACAACTCTTGTTTTTTAATGAATAATAAGGTTGTTGTAGTTATCATGTATATTGCATTATTTAACAATGTTTTATTGCCTGCTGATTGGAAAATGACTTCATATTAATAGCTTTAGCGCTCTTTAAATCCTGAGCTTATTCTGTGGCAAAGACGCTGAAGCAGAGCTAAGAATATACAAACTTTTTTGCAATCTAGACAAGGTCAGTTTACTCTTCTTGAACCGGCTAACGCATGAGCAGGAAAAACTCAAGTGATTTATTGATTAAATACAATTTCTGACGATTAAAAAAAATATTCACAAGTAAGCTGGGGAGAGAGGAGACGCAAATTAATATTGTTCATCAGTTAAATACATTCACTTCATTTGGTTACAACACAAGAAATGAAGGGAAGAAGATGCTGCAACAAGATATCACATCTCTATGTGGCAGGTCCTGTAGCAAACAAATATACCGAGAGATTTCTACCTATTATCTATCCCCTGCCTATTGATTAAGCACACACACACACACACACACACACACACACACACACACACACACACACACACACACCTCAAAATACCCGAAAAAATCACTTCACAGTGCTAGATATGGAGAGCCAATATAACAGTATTACAGTATCACACACACACACACACACACACACACACACACACACACACACACACACACACACACACACACACACACACACACACACACACACACACACACAAACACACACACACACAAACACCCACACACACACACACACACACACACACACACACACACACACACACACACACACACACACACCTCAAAATACCCGAAAAACTCACTTCACAATGCTAGATATGGAGAGCCAATATAACAGTATTACAGCATCACACACACACACACACACACACACACACACACACACACACACACACACACACACACACACATGCACACACGGTAAGCATACAGTAACTCATGCTATATATGGCATATAAGTCAGGAAGGCAAGGGGACAGGGAGGCGCCCGCTGCCCTATGACGTCACAGCTGATGACGTCACGGCTGATGACGTCACAGGTGCTCTATATTTACGTAGCGTAAACCATTTTAAAAATGACCCCTCGATAAAACGATGTCAGATCAAACTAATGTATCTGTTCCGACGTGCTAAATAGGATAACTAATTCCCAAAGTATAAACACACTCCTAACAACAGTAATTCTAAAGAAATTCTACGGAAAAAAAACGTGTTTTATAAAAATATGACCCTTTTTAACACTCGTTAAATATCCATTAACTACCACTTCAAAGGAACCAAAACCCATTTCAAAACAATTGATTAGTTATTCTTAATTTTTTAAAACACTTTAGAGTGAGTTAGAGGCAGAAATAAACTATTAACAGGCTGATAAATAAGTTATTAATGTAACTTTGACACCGCTAAATAACACTTTTCCTCTAAACTCATTTAACTGAAATTTAGGCATAAAACATCATTGTATATGGACTACCTTTTGCAAATAATAACAACTTGATAAAGCCTTAAATAAAAAAGGGCATTGGCCTGTAAAAGTTTGAGAACCACTGACTTAGAGCAACCTATTATTATTATGGAAATTTGCAACCCATTAGTGTCAATTTAAGGAGAAGAATGAAAGGCATCAGTCTCTAGGAAGTATATTTAATTCCTGCATTGTTTCTGATCATTCTTTCTTGCTCTACATATCGTTCATATCTCTCCCTCTCGTATTTTTTATCCCTCTCTTCTTTATTATTGTGTGTGCCTTTCATATTCAGTGTCTAGTACGTATAATTAAATCCTGCATTGTTTTTTATAATTCTTTCTCGCTCTACATATCGTTCATGTCACTACATCTTGTATTTTTTTATCCCTTTCTTCTTTATTATTGCTTATGGCTTTCATATTAAGTGTCTAGTACATATATTTAAATCCTGCATTGTTTGTAATCATTCCTTTTGGCCCAAGATCTCGTTCATGTCACTGCATTTCGTACGTTTTCTTACCCCTCTCTTCTTTATCATTGTTTATGCCTCTCATTTTCTTTCCTTCCACTTCTCCACTTGCTTACCGTGTGATGCTAAAGTTAGTGTTTATTCTCGGCCCATATAATATTTCCCTGCCACCCTGTATCTCCCTTGCATAATGACCCTCTTCTGAAAGTTAATTAAGGCTGAGAAAAGCTCTTTACCTGTGATGGGCGGAACACCTCCACTGATTAGCAGACACACCTAGGGCATACTAACTACATCTCTCTCTCTCTCTCTCTCTCTCTCTCTCTCTCTCTCTCTCTCTCTCTCACAAAGGTCAAACAACCGAGAGAGAACATAACATTTATTTAACAACAGTCGGTCCGTGGGAATGAAACCTGAAGGAGAGCTGCATTTGTAATTAATTAAGCCCTCGTCATGGCTGGCACTCACTTCTCGAAAAATTCACCATAATACACAGGCCGATGAAGGTCTAATTGGCTTTAAGAGTTTCAATAATGTCTTTGTTCTTCGTGTTCCGTAAAGATAAAGTAAAAGACAGTGGTGTAGTGCAAGGGGGGGAGGGGGGGGGAATGCTGTGGAGAGTAAGATGTCGAGTGGAAACCAGTAGGTGTGCATGACTGAATATTACCTTTTTTTATGTAGGAAGGGAAACTGGCCAAGGGCAAAATGAAGAGTAGCTTTAAAAAATGCCCACTGAGGTACCCGTCCTTAATTAACACTCTTATTTTTTGTGTAAGCTAATTAAGCACATTTACTTTTTTTCTTTCTTGTTTTTTTTCGTTTCCCCACACTCACTTTTACTCTTATCTATTTCCAGGTATGAGTGTCGAGGTGGGGGTCATATGGACAAAATACGAGGCAGAAACGCAGGTAAAATAATATTGATTTTCCTCCTCCTTACTCTTCTTTACCTTCATCCAGTTCTGCCAAATCCCTTTCCTCCATCTCATCTTCCTCCTCTTT
>JAHFWG010000060.1:178273-213951 GCA_020233015.1 Callinectes sapidus | reverse complement strand
TCTCTCTGTACTCGTGTCCTCTCTACTCAGTGCGGACCAAAACAAACTTCCATATTCAGAATCTTATTGCTCTCTCTCTCTCTCTCTCTCTCTCTCTCTCTCTCTCTCTCTCTCTCTCTCTCTCTCTCTCTCTCTCTCTCTCACCACAACTATTTCCAAAGACCACAGAACTGATCAACCACATTCTCAGTACAGTTTGGCCTCTTAGTAGTGCAGAAATATGGTTAATCTGTCACTGGAAGACCAAAAACGCCTTTATAAACTCGTGTGTCTTCAGGTTTCAAGAAGAGCCTTCGGGAAATAGTGGTGTGAGGCGCAGTAGTGTTTCATAAGTGTGGCCTTCAACTGTCGAGCTTAGAAGAGTACTTTACCTGGAAACTCCTGGAGGTGGCGCAGAAGGAGGGACTGACGTAGATGTGAGTAGAGAAAATTGGTTCTTGATACAGAGATAGAATAGATAGTGAATAGATAGATAGTTGGAGTAATTGAGGTATTTATGAAGAGTACTTTACCTGGAGACTAATGGAGGTGGCGCAGCAGAAGGAGGGACTGAAGTACATGTGAGTAGAGAAAATTGGTTCTTGATACTGATGGATAGGATAGATGGATGAGTTGATAGGTAGTGTATAGTGAATAGATAGATAGAATAGTTGAGGTATATACAAAACTCCTGGAGGTGGCGCAGCAGAAGGAGGGACTGAAGTACATGTGAGTAGAAAATTTGGTTCTTGATGCTGATGGATAAAATAGATGGATGTGTTGATATATAAATAGATGAATAGGAAAAAATAGTTAGATAGAAAGAATGTTGACTATAAAACACCATGACAGATTGATAAATGGATAGATAGATAGATAGATAGATAGACGACAAACACACATACATACATACATACATTGTTTTGCATATTTATAGTGTTATTGATGTATTGTTATTGTATATTGTTGAATGTTTTTGCCTAAAGGTAAGTCTTGTTTTAAAATGATGTAATTATGTATATGTTATTTTTGTTATTCGTTGGTTAATGTTATTTCTTATACACATAACAACATTGATATCAAGAAAGGTGTGTGTGTGTGTGTGTGTGTGTGTAATTTCACTCGTTTTTTATTTGTTTTACGTGTTCATGCATTAATTCGTTTGTTTCTTTATGTTTAATTCTTTTTCTTCACTTTTCGTTCATTCTTTCTTCAAATTATACCTCCAGTTAAGAGGGAAAAAAGAAAAGAAAGGAAGTAGGAAAAAAATGAAAAGGAAATGTAAAAGAGAACATAATCTTAAACATTTTCTTTACTTGAGTTAAATAAAAAGGTACATTAAAAAAAACATAACATTGAAAAAGAGTAAAACAAAACAACTTAGAAGAAACAGAAAACAAATAAAAACTAAGATAACAATAAACTGAATAAAAAAAAAAATGCGTATGAGAACAAAAAAATCAAACAAAAACTTAGGAAAAAAAAGAAAACTGATATAAATTGAAATAAAATAAAATAAATTAGAGAAAAATGCATATGGGAACAAAAAAATGCATAATTCCTGAAAGAGTAACCACTGACAGTCTTCATTATAGCCTACTCTGACTCACCCAAGACTTGTGTACTCACCAGAACGCAAGAGTAGAGAAAGAAATGCAGCCGTTATCATCTCTAACACCAACTCTCTCTCTCTGAACACTTTTAAACCAGTTCTTCCATTCACACACGCAAAAACCCTCTCATTCACTCATTCATTTTTCCAAACATTTGAAAATAATACGGCTTTTAGTTCTTCCTCTCTTACTCACTCACTCACTTTTCACTCATTCATTTTGCCAAACACTCGAAAACATTGTAGCTCTCAGTTCTTCCACTCCCACACACGCAAAAACCTCTCATTCACTCATTCATTATTCCAAACACTTGAAAACATTGTAGCTCTCAGTTCTTCCACTCACACACGCAAAAACCTCTCATTCACTCACTTATTTTGCCAAACACTCGAAAACATTGTAGCTCTCAGTTCTTCCACTCACACACGCAAAAACCTCTCTCACTCTCTCACTCACTCTAAACACACCACCACCTCCAACCACCCTTGCACTTAACACAACACGGGGCAGGACGCAATGGTTCAACTCTTTCACTGCGACACTCACCACAACACTAAAACAGCGAAATCCTTAACAAAAAATCGACCAGAAAGATGGAGACGATAATAAAACAAGAGTATATTATAGAGTTTTGAGTTAGTAGATTGGTCTTAGATGGCAGTGAATTATTAAGGTGAAGGGGGGAGGGA
The DNA here is from genome assembly GCA_020233015.1 of Callinectes sapidus. Classification (NCBI taxonomy): domain Eukaryota; kingdom Metazoa; phylum Arthropoda; class Malacostraca; order Decapoda; family Portunidae; genus Callinectes; species Callinectes sapidus. The sequence continues at coordinate 211,670 of JAHFWG010000060.1, read as the reverse complement.
GGGATTGTTGATAAGAAAGATGAACTAACCAGGGAAGGGAAGGGAAAGGAGGGAAGGGGGTAAGTGTATTAAAGAAAGACACACTCGTGGTAACATCTTGACAAAGAGTGACACTTTATTCAGTTTATAAATAGCCTACACCCTACTTGACCGCCCTCCTCAGAGCAGCCCGGCCGGCCCACTGTACCACCTACCCACCACTGTACCACCACACACCGTCACTGTACCGCGGGGGCCATTCAGTACCGGGCCAACACCTTGAAGAGAGACTATATATATATTAATTATTTATATATATATATTTATATGCATATGTATATACTAATAACATATATGCCACGTACTGATGAAGTGTATATGTACTAAGTTGGCATCACAGTGTTAATTAACGCGATGTGCTTTGTGACGTGTGGCTTGTATGGCTTGTCTGTCTGTCTGTCTGTGTCTGTCTGTTTGTATGGCTGTCTGTCTGTTTGTTTGGTATGGCTGTCTATCTGTCTGTCTTTGTTTTGTATGGCTGTCTGTCTGCTTGTTTGGTATATCTGTCTGTCTGTCTGTGTTTGTTTGGTATGGCGGTATAGCTGTCTGTCTGTGTCTGTTTGTATGGCTGTCTGTCTGTTTTCTCGCCACCACAACACGGCTTACAGAACATTGCATTGCTAAGTCTTGGTCAGTGTGTGTGTGTGTGTGTGTGTGTGTGTGTGTGTGTGCCACGATTCACCTGTACCAGTTGTAATTAAATAAACGGACAGAAGAAAATGCAAAAATCAGGTAGACCATTACACCTCTCTCTCTCTCTCTCTCTCTCTCTCTAGAAATAACCCTTTTTTTTTAACATAATTCTTGCTTTTTCCTTTCACTTTATTACTTATATTTTCATTCATTTATCATTTTCTTTTCTTTTCTTGCTTATTCATCTATTTACTGTCTCTTATTTCATTTATGCCTTGGTTTTTCTCGCTCATTGAATAATAATAACAATGACACTTAATTTTCTTCTTTTCCTTATTACTTTCTTTCGTTTCTTCAAAATTTGCGTATTTTTGTTTATTTGCTCCTTATTTCAATCTATTTTCCTTCTTTCCTTCAAAATTTTCTTCGTACTATCTTTTCTTCCATTTCTCTCAATTTCTTTTTTATTCTTTCTTTGCTCAAAAACTTTCATATCGTAATTCTTCTTTTCTTTCCCTTTCTTCATAACTTCTTTATTTTCTTTTTCCTTCTTTCAATCACTAAACAAAAATTTATTCTTTTAATTTTCTCTCTTTGGTAACATTTCCCTGTCACTCCTCACACCACAAGCTTCTTATAGGCGTATTTGAGCAACAACAACAACAAGAATAACCAGAACAAGAACAACAACAATAGCAATAAGAGTAATAACCAACACAACAGAACACAATAGACGAAACAAAACCGTGAATGCATTTTTAACATATTTGGCACGAAAGATCATTGTAATAAGAAACAGCATGGCAAGAACACAATGCAATACAATACAATGAAAGTACAGTTATAAATGGTAAAAAAAAAAGTACAACTATTGAATAAAGAATGTTTGTTCCTGACACTTTAACACTGCACAAAATCAAAGTGTGTGTGTGTGTGTGTGTGTAAGGCTGAACACATAGAGAATACGTAAATATATATAATACTAACTAAATGCCCACAATAATAAGTGATGGTTGAGTGTGTGTGAGTGAGTGAGTGAGTGTGTTAGTGTGTGTGTGAAACTATGAGTAAGGAGATCTGGTTTAGTGAGTAAATAAATGAATGAGTGAGTGAGTTAAGAGGAGATCTGGTTGAGTAAGTGAGTGAGTGAGTGAGTAAGTGAGTAAGAAGAGGTCTAATTTAGTGAGTGAGTGAGTGAATGAGTGAGTGAGTAAGAGTAACAAAACAAAAGAAAAAGTGAATACCCATGAACCTTACACAATAAAAGTAACCATACAAACAAAAAATCATCTAATGTCATCATCATCTCCAGTTTTAGTTCATTCCCTTAAAATATATAAAAACAAAATTAAATGCAGAGTGAAAATCATCGTACAACATTAACATTAACCTAACCAACACTACTTCCTTCCTTCCTTCCTTCTTATTCCTACACTCTTGGTCCGAGGGAGGTGGTACAAAATACAGAGTACAAAATACATAAAGTCATAATAAACTCGTGATACAAAATAGAGAATAAAAAAAATAGAAAAAAAGTGATCAATCAATTCATTACTTAAAGCAAAAATCTTTACAAGTGGTACATTTCTACTTGAACTGACACATGACACACTGACACACACACATACACCACAGCGGAGTGCCACAGTGCCATGTCTGTGTGATGTGCCGTGCCAACACCCCACACTGCACATGAAAGACCTTCTGTGCCATCCAACAATCATACGTACATACATACATACATACATATATACACGCATCCCTAACATGTTTCAACTACTCTAGATTATGTATAGAGCTTGTATGTATAGCTTCTGTATTCACAATATGTACATGTGTGTGTATAGTATGTGTGTGTGTGTGTGTGTAAGGAGAATAAAATGTAACATCCTTTGAAATATTTAGCCTCTTTGTCTCCTTAGTGATATATAATGTGTGTGTGTGTGTGTGTGTGTGTGTGTGTGTGTGTGTGTGAGGCCACCACCAAGCTGAACACAACAGCCTCACTAGGTAGAAAAGAGTCAAATACCTGTATTCTTCAACACTTTACTCTCTCACCATCACTATTTTCCAAGTCTCTACATTAAAATAGTCATGTTTTTAAGGGTATTTTTTTAATGATTTTGGTGATGGATTGGCAATATTTCTGGTTAAAAATAAGAAGAAACTCTTGAACACCAGGGTAGTTGTCTCTCTGATCTTGGAAAACTGTTGTGGTGAGAGAGCAATCAAAGTGTTTAAGAATACCAGTCAAACAATCAAACCTTCACTGTCATAATCTGCCGCTCTCACCACCCAAAACCAGCAACTCTGAGCACACTCCCTCAATGTATGTACATCCACAAGTCTGCACAGAAACCCAACAAACTCAATGTCATATATTTTTCCTCTCAATTCCCACATATTTCTACCCTCATCTAAAACTTCAGTGTGGGTCTATGCCAAATAAGTAAGAAACCTTTATAATAACAGACACGTCACTTGTTACTCATTTCATATTATTCCCTTCAGTACTGAGACACATTGCTTTGAGTTTTAGGTGTAATTAGATGATTTCATTGACATTAGGAAGGGTGTATGGCAGTCAGAATCTGTACTATTTTATACCTTTCAGTACTGAGACACATATTTATGAGTTTTGGGTGTGATTAGGTGATTTCATTGACATTAGGAAGGGTGTATGGCAGTCAGAAGATTAATGGCAAGAGTCTGTTCTGTTGTAATCCCCCCCACATGAGTTTCTAAAGCTGTAGAAAATTGACAAATAATAAAGTAAATAAATATGAAAAATGCATCCCAGTACTGAAGGGGTTAGCTGTCAAACCCTTCTGAGTCCCCAAGAATCTGTATGTACGTATCTACACCATCTAGTTAAGTAAGAAATCTTTACACACCAATACCACAGACACACACAGCGGCGGCGGCGGCACTTCACAGCGCAGTGCATTAAGTTCCCTTCAAAAAATGTCACTAAAAATTATAAAACGGCATACAAATTAAGACGCGTTTGACCCTGAATAAGTACAGAGGGTCAAGGTCACGAGGGTCGCCACACACCCAGCCCACACCCTGAGGTCACACAGGGCGGCATGGGGGCGTCTGGGGCGGGTACGGTGGTTAGGGTGACTAGTATTAGCGGCAGTGTGTTTGGTTATTGTAGTGTGTGACGTTTGGCGATGCAAACTCCACACCTTATTGTCTTAGTTCCTTGCCCCTCTACACCCGAGTCAGGCCTCATTTTAACACAGATTCTGTACTATGTAATTCTTTTTCTTCTATGAATTTCTAGTGCTAAAGTCCATCTTAATCCCTTCAGTACTGCGACATTTATTATCTTCAGTTTTGGGTGTGGTTAGATGCTTTTGTCAACGTTTAGGAAGGGTCTATGGAGGTGAGAAGATTAATGGCCAGAGTCTTCACTATTCTTATCTCCACATGAGTTTCTGAAGCTATTTAAAATCGATAAATAATAAACGAAAAGTATAAAAATGTCTCCCAGTGTTGAAGGGGTTAACCTCCTGATATTGGTGTTGTATTTTAACCATTATCTCATCACCAGTAAATTTGAAGCTGCTAATGAGATAATGACCAAGTACAACACCAATTTTAAGACGTTAAGATGGATTATAAGACTAGAAATACATCGAAGAAAGAGTTATATACTTAAGAATCCCTGTTAATACTGGCCCAAGTTAATCTCACACTACCCTCACTCTATGACCCTAACCTCACACTAGTTGGGGGTTAGTGTGAGGTGAGAATAGTACAAGTAGAAGTTACGAGTGGTTCTACATTTCTGGTAAACATGAGGTACAAAATAAATAACTAAATATATATATATACTGTAGTTTTGTCATTGGGGGTATACTGTATGGCAGGGTTTACTGTGGTCTATATATTGCTAGAATTATGGTAAATCTGTTGGTTTATTAAGAGGTATTAGTAGTTATCTCTTTGTTTATCTATTGGTGAGAATAGAGTGAGTACTGAGTAGGTTTCCCTGGTTAACCCCTTCAGTACTGGGACAAATTTTTACCGTAAGTTTTGAGTAATATATGATTTTATTGACATTTGGGAGGGTCTATGGAGGTCGGAAGATTAATGGGTAGAGTCTATCATTTTAATCCCCCCCTTGAATTTCTGAAGCTGGGGAAAACTGAGTAGGTAATAATAAGAATAAATATGAAAATACATCCCAGTACTGAAGGGGTTAAGTGTTGGTTTGGTAAAGTTACGTTTGGTGATTGTGTTTGTTTGTCGTTTCACTGCTTTTGTTTTGTCTTTGGTCATTTTAAAGTGTCTCTATTATTCTTTTGGTATTTTTGTTTTGTTCTTTTTTTATGCAGTATTGTCTATTTCTGGTGTTAATTCTATCTTATGGCCAAATATTGTTGTTTGTTGATAGTTGATGTCTTGTTCTTGATTATAAATACGTAGTTATCTAAATTTATTCCTCTCTATTTAAATTTTTTCTACGGCAAATACTTATGATTTCTTTTTTTATCTCTGCTTGTTTCTATTTTGTAATGGAAGTTATTGTCTGAGTTTGCTTGATTTTGTGTCATTATTAGTCTTGTCTTCAAACTGCACAGTCCTGAATTACAAATGGTTAAGCTAATAAACCTGAAAACACACACACACACACACACACACACACACACACGCACACACACACACAGTTAACAAGAGAAGATTAGAGAGTTTTTGTTGTTTAAGTCACTGTGGTTTACAGTTTCAATATTCCTCTCTCTTTGTGGTGTCTTTCAAATTTTAATGCAAGTTGTAGTGTCAGTAATGTGTCGTGTTGGTCTTATTGTCTTCACTAATCACTATTCATGTCTTAGTTTTTCAGTCTGTAACATTGACTTTTCTTTGGATTTTAAAGGTTGTTTTTTATCATTATTTATCTGTTCATTTTTGGATTTTAGCATTAGTTTGTATTAATCATTCTTATTATACTTAAGTTTGTAATAAGCATAATACTTTCCCAGGCATGTTTTAATAAATTTTTGTTTTAGATTTCAGTTTCAATTTGGAATCATCAAAATTTCTCAAGGTTTCAATCATCAATAGATTCAAAATTTTCAAAGAACCATCATATAATCCAATTCCAATAACCACCATTGAGTTTCCCCAAGATATAATGACATTCACATGCACCAAATAACCAACCAATCAAGTAATCAATGAAATATTAATCACGTTTCTTATCTTTCAACTCTGACAATCATCACATTTCCAATAATCAAAACAATTATTGCTAAACTTTCCCCCAAAAGGTCAAGATTGAGATATGTAACCAGCCAGGCAGTCAGTCAGTCAGTCTAATGCATCTGTGTGTGTGTGTGTGTGTGTGTGTGTGTGTGTGTGTGTGTGTGTGTGTGTGTGTGTGTGTGTGTGTTACCTAATGTCTTATATCTTCGCATAGATTGGGTATACAAGTCTTGAGTATTTTGTAATGTGAAGTGATGTGAGGTGATGTGAGTTGAGGTTTGATAAGGTCATGTTTGGTTAGGTTAGGTGAGGTCACAGTACTGTCATTCTTTGTTACTTTGTCTTGTATTGTGGCACAGACTGAGCAAGAAAGTGTGTGAGGTCAGGTCAGGTCAAGTCAGGTCAGGTTACAGCACTGCCACTCCTCATCCTACAACTTGCAGCAGACTCCATACACACACACACGCACGCACACACACACACACGCACGCACACACACACACACACACAACACAACACAACACAACACAACACAATACAATAAAATACAAAAATCTAACACAAATACAAAACATACTTAACAACTACACACAATCAATACAAACACAAATAATGAGCATTGCAACTAACATTATGATTGTACAATACAGTGAGCGAGAGGAAAAAAACAAAAGATGAAAAAACAAAACAATAAAAACAATGCAACATAGAAACAAAATACATTGCAGCAATAACAAACGCTCTCTTTAAAAACCTCTCTCTTTTTCTCTTTCTCTCCTGAGGTGGACACACGTTAGATAAAGTGGCAGTATGGGTACAAACCTCACCTTTACAAGCACACCATCTGTACATCACTTATAGGGCAGAGGGAGGGAGGGAGGGAGGGAGAGGTGAAGGTGGAGGGATATGGGGTGGGGTAGTGGGTGGATGGGTGGAGGGGCAGGCCAGACACAGCTTGGTATCACAGTTCTATTCACCTCACCCTAACACGAGTAGCAGTGAAGGCGTCAGAGATGGGGGGCACCGCGTTAAAGATACAGTACACTTATTTCTACCTTCCTCTGTGTAGCTTAGCACCGCCACTGCCTGAGGTGGTGCTATGGAGCCTCACAGCCCAGCACAGCCCAGCACAGCCCCAGCACAGCCCCAGCATAGCCCAGCACAGCACAGCACAGCCCCTATTCACCACTTGGGTCTGTTTTGTCCTTCAGAGGCATCACACTTGCTCTGTCATAATTTGCTGAACGTACAGGCTTGTGTCAAAACGTGTGTAGCAATGAGTGAGTGAGTGAGTGAGTGAGTGAGTGACACACCAAACACACATCTACTGGAGCCAAGTTACTCAAGTGGGGTGGTGATGTGATGGTGTTGTTGCTTCTGAGTGCAGTTATTGTTTGCATTTTTCTCTTTTCTTTTTTGGGGGTTATTGTCGTTGGTTTATTGTCTTGTTTGTTGGCTTGGCTTGTCTTGATGAGGGTGGCCAGGCTGTCAGGAAGTGGAGGAGGAGGAGGAGGAGGAGGAGGTAGTGGTGGAAGAAGACTCACTATATCCTTCACTTTTCCATCACTTCCACTACAAAATGCATTCCCCTCACCACCACCACCACCACCACCACCACCACCAGCCAGCAGCCTTCACACAAGTCCCAGTGGCCGGAGCAGACACACACACACACACACACTTCACCTGGCCAACACTTACAGACCGAGTCACACATAAGTAGGCCAAATAACACGGCAGGTCACGGCAGGCTGGGTGAGTGAAGGTCAATGAATGGGTCGCCACTCTATATAGGTCTGGGTGAGTGCAGGCCGTGGGTGAGTCCGTCGATGGCTGGGTCGTGGTTAGTGCCGGGCGGCCCCCAGTCGTGGAGGCCGGCGGAGTGTGAGGGGCGGTGGGTGAGGCGGTGGGCAATGCTGAATCCCCCACTGCTCTCCAACTGAGTCAGCACAATTATCACTTGTCTGGGAGGGAAATGGGAAGGTTAGCTTAGGTTAGGTTTGGTTAGGTTAGGTTTGGTTAAATTAGGCTAGATTGAATTAAATAGGATTACATTAGGTTAGGTTAGGTAAAACTAGGTTAGATTAGATTTGATTGGATTAGATTAGGTTAGGTTACATTTAATTAGGTTGTTAGGTTAGGTTAGATTAAATTAGGTTGTTAGATTAGATTGGATTAAATTAGGTTGGGTTGGATTGGCTTAGTATCACACACTAATAGATAAATAGTTGGTTGACCTGAATGTAAAGGTATATCAATCTTAATATCAGAAAAAAACAATGATAAATATAAAAACATAAAATAGGAAATAGAAAGTTAGTTGATTGATCAGTCTGTAAAGGAATATCTCTTAATACCTGAAAAAAAGGAATAACACAATATAAAGGCAGATAAGAAAAAATCATACTAGAAATATACTTTAATCTAGTGAAAGGGAGGAATGGAGATAAGTATTGAGTGATGAAGCACCTCAGATACACACACACACACACGCACACAAACACGTACACACACACACATTCTTACCGGTGTAGAGGAGGCACAGAGTCGACAGTCTTGAGTTGTGCACGAGTGGAGACAACATTGTAGCTCTCCCTGCAGTCACACATCACCTGGATACACTTGTCGGGGTGTCTGTTCTCCACCATCACCACCAGACCCGCCCACCCCTGCCATGGAGACACACCGCGTTAAATAATGACTCAAGACACCAGTTAACTCCTTCAGTACTACATTTTTATATCTATTCTGCATATTATTTGGTGATTTCATACAGTAAAAGATCAGTTTCTTCATTAGGTTAACAATATTATACCAACACACACACACATTGATAGATAGATAAATCATTAACCAAACACACTCAATCACACAAATAATACAAAAAAACAACAAAATGAGGTCAAATAAAGGTCACAATACACCAACATGACCTGACCTTGGTGAGATAATAGACAGTCATGCCCTGCCGCCCCTCGTGTCTCTGTCCCTTGGCCAGGCACAGATTGACCAGCGAGTCGGCCAGCAGGGAGGGCAGGGCTGTGATCTGCTCCACCGCCACCCTCTTGCTGCTGTGAATGGCCAACACATAGCCGGGGTAGCCGTCCGATACATCCAAACCTGCGGGTGGTGAGGTGGTGAGCTGGTGGTGATGTGGTGTGTGGTGAGAAATAGAGGGGTGAGGTGGTGGTGGTGTTAGGAATAGAATGGTGTGATGTATGGTGGTGATGGTGGTGAGAAATAGAGTGGTGTGGTGTGGTCTGCTTTTTGAATAGGTAGTTTTCCATTGTGGTCACATTTCACAGTTGATTAGCCATTCTCTAACCTAACCAAACCAGCCCTACTACCCATCCCTCTCTCTCTCTCTCTCCCTCCACCAAGCAAATGACAATACAAAACCAACCAGTTTAAAGTGACCTGACTAACAGTAAATACAACACACACCCACACACACACACAGACACGCAGACAGACACACACACGACTCACCAGTATGCCAGTGGTTGAAGGCGAGACACACAGCGATGTAAGAGCCGGGTTCCAGCATGGCATGGCAGCCCACAAAGCCACGCACTTGCCGCTTGGAGTGCTTCACCAGCGCCCCAACGGTGGGTGTGGAGGAGGCGGTGGTGCGGAACAACACCACACACAGGTCCAGGGGGGAACGCTGCGAGTTTTCAGAGTTCCTGTGAATGGTGTAGGGTTAGTAATGGTTTGATGTGGAGTTTTTGGTCTTTGTCGTGAATTTGATGCAAAGAAAATTGGTGATATTAACAGAATAATGGGAAGAACATGATGCAATATAACTAACACATGAAATTAGAATAAAGTTACAATATGATAGAAAAGGAAAGAAAATGTGAAATAAAACAAATAACATACAGCAATAAAGCAGACATAGATAGATAAATAGATAAGATAGATAAATAGATAGACTGATAAATTATTAACCACACAGTAGTAGTAGTAGTTTATTAACAAAAATTTGAGTATATGTACATCAAATTTACCTTTCAAGAACACTACAAACAACACAAAAATAAACAAATAAATAATAAAGAAAGAAAGAAAAAAAAATAATCCCACACAAAATGAGAGACAAAGACAGAGACAGAGAGAGAGAGAGAGAGAGAGAGAGAGAGAGAGAGAGAGAGAGAGAGACCCACCTGTGCCCCTCCTGGAAGAGAGTGAATTCCACCTCGGTTGGCTCCAGCACAGTGATGAGTGTGGGTGTGAGGGCGCGGCGGTCGGCCAGGGTGGGCAGCGAGCCAGTCACCCTCACCTCCGACCAGTGACTGTGTACCTTGCAGATGTCAATGCAGTCAAAGTACCTGTAACGATGAGGTAATGGTGGTGGTGGTGGTGGTGGTGGTTTGTTTTATCTATTTATTTATTTTTTGCATTAGAGAAACAATAGTGGTGGTAGTAAATAGTCAATAACACACACACACACACATGTACACAAATGGATAGATTTTTTTATATTTATTGACCACAACGAAATATTATCTTAGCAAAACACACTTGGAAAACATAGTCACACACACACACACACTTCAAAACGTCCTGAAACAATATCCTGAAAACCTCATCACACACACACAGACACACATATACATGATTTTTTGAAAGATAGATATTCATTTGACCACAACAAAATACCATCTTCACAAAAAAACACTCAGAAAACAGTCACACACACACGCACACACACACACTCACTTCAAAACATCCTGAAACGATATCCAGAACACCCCGTCACTCCCTCCTTGTGGCAGCAGCTTCTCCTTCAGTTCAGTGGTCCAGAGAGGAGACTCATCGCACCAGTCCCCCCGCCAGGAGTAGTGGCCCCAGGGGTTCCTCAGCCGCAGCAGACGCAGACCCCCTATGTCCTGTACGTCCAACACTGAATACGCGTGTCTGTGGGGAGGCCGGGGTCAGACAGGGGAGGACTGGGATGTGCTTGAGAGAGAGAGATGGATAGGGCATGTGTGTGCGTTTGTGTGTGTGTGTATATGTGTGTGTGTGTGTGTGTGTGTGTGGAATGAAAGACTAGGTAGAACTCAATATTTGGTAGACTGACATGAACAGAGATTATTTATAGGTAGCTTTGTCTTAGATGAGTTTGTTGTTTTGAAATGTATCTTAACCTCCACCACCTTCCAGTACCCACCTTGGCCTCAGCCCCTGACTCTTGTACTCCTCATCCACCACCTTCATGTTGCCTCCACCACAGGACGCCCCCATCAGGAAGCCAGCTGCGCGAGAACTGAGGAGCTGCGCCCATATTAAGTCTTCATCTATGTCATCCTCATGGGGGGAAGAGGCAGCCTGCGGAGGGAGGGAGGAGGGAGGGAAGTGAATGTTTGTGCCTTTGCTTATATGTATGTCAGTATGAAAGTAATTAAAAAAGATGGGATAAAAATAGAAGATAAAATAATGAAAGCTGGTTAAAAACATGAAAGTACATAAAAAAAGACAGCCTGGGAAGGGAGGAGGGAGGGAAGTGAATGTTTGTGCATTTGCTTATATGTATGTCAGTACAATAAGAAAAAAAGATGGGATAAAAAATAAAAGATAAAAAAATGAAAGCAGGCAAAAAAAAAAAGTACATAAAAATACACACACACACACAGACACGTACACACACCTGCAACGGGAGACTTTCACAGGGCGCCCCGGTGAGTGTGGCCAGCCCCTCTATAGCCCGGCCAGACACCAGAGCCTCGTAGCAGCCATGAACCTTCGCCACGGCCTTCTCAATGAGGGGCACCCACAGCTGGCGTCGCTTGGCCTGCGAGTACACCAGCCTGCCGTGGCGGTCGCAGGGCAGCAGGTCGTCCACAATGACCGTCACCCACCGCCCCGCCTTGCACAGTCTGACCTGGGGGTGTGCGGAGCTGGGTCATAGGTCATAGGGGAGAGATGTGAAGAAAAGGGGTTTTTAGGTTATGGTTATGGAGAAGTGATTAGTTTTGTTAAGGGAAGATGTGGAATGAAGGGAAATTAAAAGTGGGGGAAGGAAATAAGTAAGTAAAGATGTTTTAGGTCATAATGATGGAAAAATAAGTAGTTTTGTTAAGGGAAGAAGTGAAATAAAAGGAAATAAGTACATAAAAGATAGATATTTAACCAAACTTGACAAAAAATAAATAAAAAATAAGAAAATGCACAGTATGTACTATAAATGCTATAAGACAAACTGAGACACACATAACCTAACCCACCTGATAGACTCCCTCGGGGCAGAAGTCCCGGGTCACCATGATCTTCTTGACCAGGTCGTCCCGCTCCGCCAGCACCGCCAGCGCACTCAGCAGCCAGCAGTTACCGAGCACTCCTGCGACAGTGACAGTGCTGGTTAACTCAATGGTGCCGTGCAGTGCTACTCAGACGGATAGAAAATTTGTTGGTTTATGGTGAGCTTAGCAAGACCACACCATACCATTCAACACTATACTACACCACAAACACCACACACCACTGTACCACACTTACTACACACCACTCTACCACACAATAATGTATCACAGCCCACACACCACCACCACCACCACACAATACTACACCATATCATCATACACCACAGCCCACACACACACACACACACACACACACATACACACCACATACTCAAAAATCAGTCACTACAAACTCTAATTCTGTACAGTAACAACACACACACACATACTAAACCACACCACCTCCCCTTCCTAACATAATTTACCTAACCTAACCTAAAACACCCATAGCCACACCCACACCCACCCTGTGATATGTCTGAGGGCAGCGGGGTCCGGAACACAGCCCACTTCACGTTCCTGTTGTCTGTGGAGTCTGTGAGAATCTCGTGAGGTCGCAGCCACTGGGTGACGCGAGACTCATTCTTGTCGGTGGCGTTGAAGAACAGAGACCGCGGGACAGGAGGGAAGGAGTCGTCCACAAAGGGGTGCTGGTTCTGCAGGAGGAATGGTGGAGATGGTGAGGTGATTGGGAGGGGAAAGATAAAGGGGTTTGTGAATGAAGATGGTGAGGTGATTAGGTGATTGGTCGGGGAAAGATGAAGGGGTTTGTGTGTGGTGTGATGGAGAAGTGGGTGTGAGTGGAGAAGAGATAGATAGGGTAGATATGGAAGAGAAGGTGTTGGTGGATAGATAGCAGAGTGGGGTGTGATTGGTGAGGTAGAGATGCATACAGATATCAGAGTTATGAATGCTGCCCATGTGGTATGTACTGTATTTTGGTGACAGATGTAATGTAGCCACAGACAGACAGACAGACAGACAGACAGACAGACAGGCAGATAGCCAGCCAGACAGGCAGACAGGCAGACATGGGGCATGAGTGAGGCCCCGGGTGGCCCACCTGTCTGCAGTAGTGCACGATGCGTGTCCAGCGGTGGAGGGCGTCCTGCACCTCCATCTCCCTCAGGACGTCCATCAGCTCTGACTGGCCCCGGTGGGTGGCCCCAGGCCCCGGCCACGGCCCCGCCACGTCCCCCAGGGTGGGGGAGGAGCCGCACATGGAGCAGGACACAGCGGAGGCACTGTTGCTGAAGGTGCACGCCCCACAGCTCCAGGAGGACGGCGTGGGGCGGGACAGGGACAGTCGGGAGGGCGGGGGGCTGCTGGCCGGCGGGGACACGGCCCGGGCACCGCCTGACTCCTGCGTTGCCGGGGGAGAGGTGGGGCGGGTCTTGGGGATGGCCCCGTTGCCCCCGGGCCGGGCAGGGGCCACTGCCCCCGCCACTGCTGCCGCTGTCGCTGCTGCTGTCGCTGCCGCTGCTGCCTCTGCCCCACCATTTTGATTGTCCTGGCCAGGGAGGGGGAGGCCCTCCGCCCCGCCGGCCTCCAGGCTGATGCGCTGCAGGCTGGGGGACTTCTGGGCCGGCAGACTCCAGCCCGGGCCGGTCAGGTGTTCTGACTTTGGCCGTGCCGCGTCTCGTGCCTTGGCCTCGGCACTCAGCTTGTCCCTGGTGCCGCCGGTGCCGTCGACGCGTGCCTTGCATGCCTTGCAGCGGCGGGCAAAGATGGGGTTCTTGAGGGTGCACACCACACAGCTCCAGCACTCCCCGCGCTTCAGTGTGGCGTCCTCCACGTAGCAGATGCTCTTCAGCTTGGACCCGCCGCAGGCACGGCAGGCGTTCTCTGACCCGGAATTGACCAGCGTGCACTTGATGCAGGTCCAGGCCTGGTCCGGGGAGTCTGCCCCCGCCTCGCGCAGGTCGGTGGTCAGCAGCTGGAAGTCTTCCTGCAGGCCCTGGCTCAGCACCTCCCTGCTCTTGGCCTGCTCTGCCGAGGGGGAGTCCGGGGCGTCCCGGGTCTGCCGCTGCCCGCCGCACACGTCACAACTCTCGGACCACGACGGGTTATACGCAAAGGAACAGAACGCACACGCCCACATGTCCGCCTCCGCCAGGGAGTACTCCTCCTCCTTCTCTTCCTCCTCCTCCTCCTCCTCTTTTTCCTTACCCCGCAGGGCACCCGGGCGAGTCAAGTCCACCAGCACCGGGGCCGCTGGGCGTGTGAGGTCCACCACCATGGGGGCCGCGGCCTCGGGGCCCTCGCTGGGCTGGGCGGGGCCGGACATGGCCGGCGGGTCGGTGGGGGAGGCAAGTCTTCCCGCCACAAACTTAGCAAGTGAGTCGGCCACGTTCAGGTTGGCCGTGTCGCTGCAGGACTTCCTGATGGGGACGCGCTGCTCTGCGGGGCCACAGTTGCCATTGAGCACGTCGGTGGGGCTCGCCGCGGGCCGGCGGGGCAGCGTGGTGGGGATGTTGGGGCGCCGCGGGGCATCGCACACCTCACACGACTCAAACTCCAGTGGGTTCCTGAGGGTGCAGCGCTTGCAGGCCCAGGCCTCCCCCCCTCCCTCCCCCCCCTCTTCCCCTTCACCAACACTGGGGTTGCTGTTGGCGTCCAGCTCAGGGCCGGGGCAGTGGCCCGGCGGCGGCGGGGGCGGGGCGGCAGCGGAGGCTGCCTCGGAGCGGCTCAGCTTGGAGCAGCGCAGGGTGGGGCCGCTGGGCACCTGCCGTTTGGGGGAGCGGTTACACTCCGCCTCGGGGCAGACCACAGCCGACGCGGCGTCTGCAGCGGCGGCGGCAGCGGCACTGTTGCCAAGGAAGTAGAGGCTGTTCTCCACCATGAGACGACCCTCCACCTCCTCTACCGGGGCCACGGCGGCCACCCCCACGGCCCCCGCGCTGCCGTGCCCCACCAGCTTCACGCAGGAGGAGCAGGTGGCGCTGTGGGCCGAGTTGTAGTGGCGGCAGCGTGGACACTTCCAGGAGAGCTTGACGGCCGGGGCAGCTGACAGCAGGCCGGGCGAGGAGCTCATGGCCGCCGCCGCCGCAAACACCCGCTGCAGGGCCTGCCGCGAGGGAGGGCCATGCTGGCCTGCACCAGCCGGGCTCAGCAGCTCCCTCGGCACCAGGGGCAGGCAAGGGCCGCCGCTGCTCTCACCGCGAGTGCCACAGATGATGCACTCGCTGGCATGGCACACGTTGAGGAACCTGCAAACACAACACTGACACCACCACCACCACCACCACCACCACCCAACACCACCACCACCACCACCACCACCACCACCACCACCACAGCCACAGCCACACTTCACCACCAATCAACACCAACACTGCCACACTGCACCACCAGTCAGCCAGCCACACCACAGCTGTACCACACAACTATATATTATACAGCTGAATCACACACATACACTGACACACACAGCAACACAGCAGCAACAGCAGAGGATGTGTACAAGCCACTGAACCATCAAACACACAAACACACTCACAAGATAAGATCAAGATAAGAAGTGATAAAAAGCAGCTAATCTTCTCCTACCACACTTGTAAACTTCCTTCCTCTGTCTTGTGGGGTTTTGTGGCTCAGTGCACCAGATACAGAGAAATGTCCCACTCAGATATATGTCCCTAAAAAAAAGAGGGAGAAAAAAAGAAAATGAAAAAGGAAACATTACTAAAGAAAATGGGAAAAAAGAAAGAAAACAAGAAGAAATGTCTAACTGAGTTACATCTCACTAAAAAGAAAAACAGAAGGAAAAAGGAAAGGAAAAAAGAAAAATATAACAAAAGAAAAAGAAAAGGATAAAGAAACAAAACAAGAAATCAAACTGAGGTACATAAAAAAAAGGAAAGAATAAATGAGGAAAAGATAAGGAAAAAGAAAAAGATAAAAAACATTACCAAACAAAAGAAAGACAAAAAAGAAAAAGAAAAGAATAAAAAAACCCAGCTTAGAAATGAACAAAGAATGACCCCCTGAAAACTTACTTGCAGTTGCGACATGTCCATTTATCCCTGGCGTTAGAGGCGACCTTGGTGGGGGTGCCCTGACTGACACCCGCTGCACCCACCACTGACCACCGCTGACTGCCGGACCCGACCTGGGACGACTGCCGGGACAAGAGGTGGGGTCGTTCAGTTATTAGCAGGTCAGGTTAGGTTAGGTTAGGTTAGGTCAGGTCAATGTGTGTGTGTGTGTGTGTGTGTGTGTGTGTGTGTGTATAAAGTTAAGTAAAGTAGAGTTCTTGAAGTATATTCACTTATCAACACACACACATACACTCTTAAAAGAAATTAGCTTATGAAAAATTTTAAGACTACTACTACTACTGTTACTACCACCACTACAACTATTTTTATGTAAGAGGTGGAAGCTGGCCAAGAGCAACAAAAAACAATGAAAACAATGAAAGCCCACTAATTTGCCAGTCCCCTTAAAGATACAAGAACCACTACTACTACTACAACTAACACACACACACACACACACACAGACACACACACACACACACAATACCTGGAGTGGCTGTCGAGTCTTCCATCGCGCACAGATCACACACTGGTCAGTGGAGGCGAGATTAAGGAACCTGCAGGCATGACACGCCCACTTGCTACAGCCCACCCCTAGCGAGTCACTCTTCCTTATGCCCTGACGCCTCTTCCTCTCACTCTCTCCTCTCTCACTTCGACTCTCACAAGAAGCAGAGTGGCGGAGAAGGCGGCGGGGGGTGGTGGTGGTGGTGGCGGTGTTGTTGCTGGCAGTGTTGTTGGGACGTGAGGGCTGGTGTGTGTTCTCGGTGGTTGCAGCGGCGGCAGTGGCGGTCGGGGCAGCGTGTGGTGTGTCTTCTTGGCTAGGCACACTTCCACCTCTGGCCATTCCAAACCCCAGCCTGGAATGGTGGTGATGGTGGTGATGGTGATGGTGTGGTTAGGTTAGTCTAGTCTAGTCTGGCTGTTCTAAACCTGAGCTTGTATTGGTGGTGGTGGTGGTGGTGTCAGTATTGATGTGTGTGTGTGTGTGTGTGTGTGTGTGTGTTGCCAGGTTAGTATTACAACACAATATATTTGCTCTATCAATTCAAGGTTATCCATTTTCTAGCCAAGCAAAATTCCCAAGACTAAAACCAAATAATCACCAAAGGAAACAAAATTGAGCATAAAACACATTAAAAACCAATACAACAAAAAAACCCTCCATTACACAACACACAGACCATTATAGAACACCAAACCAACACAACAGAACACAAAGAACAACTACAAAGCTTGATAAACAAACCCCATTGAAAAGACAGGCTGAGTGAAGACGTTAGCTGTACAGGAGCTGGTGTGTGACTGAGAGAGAGAGAGAGAGAGAGAGAGAGAGAGAGAGAGAGAGAGAGAGAGAGAGAGAGTAGTAGTAGTAGTAGTAGTAGTAGTAGTAACATAGACAATAAACACAGATGAGGGGGTGGTAATAATAATAATGAGAAGGGTAACCAAGGAAGGAAGGGGCAAGGCAAAGGGTCTGCTGCCATAGACACACACAGAATGATAATACACAGATGCAGGAGAAGAATGGGAATGATTTGTAAACATGACCTGAACACTGTATCAGAGAGAGAGAGAGAGAGAGAGAGAGAGAGAGAGAGAGAGAGAGAGAGAGAGAGAGAGAGAGAGAGAGAGAGATGAGGTACATTCATGATTAATATTGCCAAAACTATAGCCATTAATGTACTGCTTGCCAACAAGTTAACAAGACACCAATAAAATCATCTAATCTCACCCAAACTTATGGTAAAAATGTGTCCCAGTACTGAAGGGATTAATATTGATAAAAAAAAATTCCTTTATTTTGTCAGGAATGTTCCTACAAATATAATCTCTTTCTCTTCTCACCATAGCATTCTTCTAACCTAACCTATCCTAGCCTGGCCACCTCCCCTTGCCAGGAAATTAGCCTAACCTAACCTAATAAAACATCTAAAACAATTACACCACTAGACTTAGAATATTCTGACGTTCTGCCACATTTTTAAGTCTTATTACAGATATAATACACACAAGCCACACAATTTTCCTTATGGTTATAGTAATGTCACTAACCACTGTATATGTTATTCAAGTTGTGTGTTTGTATCTCCTTATTTAGCCCAAAGAATATATTGTTCCTTGTTTTTCTTCTTTTCCTATTAGTCAGGGTTCATTTCTTAATTTATGTACTGATATAATTTGTTTTTCTTTATTAGAGGCATGTTTCTTCTGACTTTGACACTTCCAGACAACATTTTTTTCTTCTGTTGCAATAAAATATGATCATTCTTTGTGTTTTCTCTTTCCATATTGATCAAAGTTCAATTATTATTCTATGTACTGAAATAATGTCCTTTTCTTCATTACAATCATGTTTTTCCCTGAATTAAACACTTCTGCACAACAATATTCCTGTTTCAGCAATACAACATGCCATTGTGTGTGTTTTTTCCCTCCTTTCCACATTATTAGTTGAACATTAAACAGTTCTACAGCATTCTCTTAACATTTCTATAACATTCTTACCACCTCCTGCCCTTATCTTCATCTCCCTAGCTCTACATTACTTTATCACTGTCTTTTGTACTAAATTCATCTAGTATTCTTTGTTATATTGCCTAATACCACACAACATTTGAGTACATTCCTCCATCTCCCCCATTCCTCTCTCTCTCTCCTCTTTCCCTCCATCATTCTCCTCCTTAACCACTAAACATGACAAACAAGGCCAAACAACACACAACAAGCAAACTTCATTCATTACAACACCAAAGATGCAATGACCTACTCAACTTTCGATCCTAACACGTCATAAACAAGTCTCATGCATTACCCACAAGTCTCTACCACGGGGACAAGGTGGAACAAGCAATAATCACCCTTCACAAGCACCTTCGACCGGAAAAAAGGGGGTGAAATATGCCTGGAAACGAGGGAAATGATACAAGAAGGAGGGAGGGTGTATAAATATTGAAAGATAGTTTACGGGGAGAATTTATCAAGGATTTAGTGGGATTTGAAGGTTTTCCAGGGCGCCCTTACCTTTTCCTTGGTCCTTAGCATCCCCAGCAGGAGGAACTGACCGTATGGGAGGAGTGTGGACAGCCAGGGAGGGAGAAATAAGAGGAGAGGTGAGGGGAATACTCCCTTTGTTCCTTGTGTTTACATCAGGATGGCGTCCACCTTACCACACCTCCCTATTTTGACATCATATTTTCACCACCTTCCCCCCATCCGGCGGTCCCCAGGGGTGGTTGTAGTGGTAGGGTGTTGATTGTACTTTGCCCCTGCAGCTGCGCGGGTCTGTGTGTGGTGTAGTTGTGGTGGGAAGTTGAAAAATGTGAGGGTGAGATGTCCAAATGGGTGATGTTTTGAGCCCTCCCGATCTGTCTACTCCTGCGCGTCAGCTGATAACTTTTTGTCGTTCCCATCAAATAACTCATCATTTTCGCCGCCCTGGGGTTGTTCTTGGCTTATTTCCCTCCACCATGCTCTGCTTTAACTATCTATCTTGCTTTTGGGCGCACTAGGAGGCTGTACGAGTGTTAGTGGAAAGAAATACAACAGTTTTTATATATATTGGTTTCATGCGCGTCAGCTGATCAAGAAAAGCGCTCGAAACTTGAAGATCTTTTTGTCTTTCCTATCAAATAACTCAACATTTATCCCACTTTGACGCCATTCCATGCTTATTTCACTCCACCAGGCTTTGCTCTCACTATCTACCTGGCCTTTTCTGAACACTAGAGCCTGTATGAGTGTTAAATGAAAGAAATATAGCAGTTTTTATATTTATTGGTGTGTTGCGCGTCAGCTGATTACTTTGCCGCGGTGCATTCAAAAGCGGTGGTCTTTGTTAATCAGAGTGGAAAATGAGAAATTACTTGGATATTTGGGCGAAGAGGGAGGTGGAGAAGGATGAGGAGAAAGAGGAGGTGACGGAAGAAGAGAATCACGAAAGGAGGAATGAGGAAAATGAGGAATAGAACAAGATAAAAAGAACAGAAGGAAGAGGAAGAAGAGGAGGGGGAGGAGCAAGGATGAAGTGATCGAATTGGCGAAATTGAGGAAAATGTTCATGCCGTCAGTGCATGCGACGATTCTCGGCTAGCCTAACCTCATCCCCACGCCGGGCCCCACCCACAGGCACAGGCGAGTCGAAGGGATCACAGACCGACACGAGTGTCCCTAATATTTAGATCTGGTGTTTTTATTTGTTTCACTTGATTTCTGCTGCAGATACATCATTGTGGTGCTTTTCCATCAATAAAACAGTTTGCCACAGGCCCTACAAATTTGTGGGAGAAGAGGGATGTGTGGTTTGCCCCGCGGAAATTTGCCGACACAAAATCATATAAAACATCACTAATTTATTCAGACACACACTACCTTGTTAATGATAATGTCCTTGTGCATGTCTTCTGCTTCTGACTAAAACTGAAGGGAACTATTAAAACCTTTAATTAAGTAATACAATACAGAAGTAGAGGTGGCGATCAACAGAGAGACGACCTTCAAATCAAGTCACAAGAGGAAGAAGAAGAAAAGGGCGGAGTTTAGAGAGAGCGGAGAGGCAGGAGGGTATGTGATTTGAAGTTACACCTAACTTTCTGAATCCCAATGTGAGCATAGTGTAAGGCCCCTTTCACACTAGGACACTAGTTGCCTTCCATGCTTTCACACTAGCAGGACACCGGTGTCCGTCACCGATCATGCCCGGATCTCATGAACCCGCCGCTCCTTGTCAGTTGTCAGTCGGAAGAATGGCGTCCAACGAAAAACTCGTTGCCCTGCTGGCTAAACAGAAACGGAAGAGGCGCTCTGCAGAAAGGAAAGTGCATGTGTGTGCATCCTATATGTATTACCCTGAAGGATGTACACAGGAGTGCATCATACACTTTTCCCTGTTTTGTGTGCTGACGAAAAGAAGTTTTTCAACTATTTTCGCATGAGTAAGCCGTCATGTGAAGAACTTCTCAGCTACGTCAGGAAAGACATCACAGGGACTACAACAAAGTTGAGAGAATATATTTCACCAGACGAGAAACTGACCGTCACTGAGCATAATAGGCTGCCGCTGGCCAGTGAGTAGCGGCGGTGTCGGACACTGGTCACTGGTGGTGGGGTAGATAGTGTGAAAGCTTCCATTCAAAATCATGAAGCTCTACAGTGAGTGGCGGACACTGACACTGCCAGTGTGTGTCCGCCACTCACTAGATAGTTGCGGAAGTGAGACACCGAAATGTTTTAAGTGTCCCGTTGCCTGGTCAAGACACTGCAGTGGCCTAATGTGAAACCATCCATTGGAAAGCATGGAAGGCAACTAGTGTCCGCCACCAGTGGCGGACACTAGTTGCCTTCCATGCTGTCACTAAACGACGCGGTATCGACACCACCACCAGGCGTCTGTCGCTGTTAATTAACGACAAACGGTATCCTCCACCAACGCAGTGAGTGATGTTAGGGCGTCGTTATTGACTTCATTTTGTAGTAAAGACATCGCTATCTCCTATAGAAATATTCTTGTCCACTAAATGATCTTTTTTTTTTTTTACTTTTACTTCACCACTCAAGAAACATGATATTGGGAGGCAGCCACTAAAGGAAAGTTTGCAGGGAACACCCTAAAGAAAGATCGAGCGAGATATTATTATTTATAGGTTTATTGTGTGGAGCAAATACATACATATTACATACAATATACATGACTGCCATTGCCAGACAATGGTGGTGCGAGTAATTAATATTGTTCATCAGTTAAATACATTCACTTCATTCGGTTACAACACAAGAAATGAAGGGAAGAAGATGCTGCAACAAGATATCACATCTGTATGTGGCAGGTCCTGTAGCAAACATAAATATACCGAGAGATTTCTACCTATTATCTATCCCCTGCCTATTGATTAAGCACACACACACACACACACACACACACACACACACACACACCTCAAAATACCCGAAAACATCACTTCACAATGCGAGATATGGAGAGCCAATATAACAGTACTACAGCACCACACACACACACACACACACACACACACACACACACACACACACACGGTAAGCATACAGTAACTCATGCTATATATGGCATATAAGTCAGGAAGGCAAGGGGGCAGGGAGGCGCCCGCTGCCCTATGACGTCACAGCTGATGACGTCACAGCTGATGACGTCACGGCTGATGACGTCACAGGTGCTCTATATTTACGTAGCGTAAACCATTTTAAAAATGACTCCTCGATAAAACGATGTCAGATCAAACTAATGTATCTGTTCTGACGTGATAAATAGGATAACTAATTCCCAAAGTATAAACACACTCCTAACAACAGTAATTCTAAAGAAATTCTACGGGAAAAAAACGTGTTTTATAAAAATATGACCCTTTTTAACACTCGTTAAATATCCATTAACTACCACTTCAAAGTAACCAAAACCCATTTCAAAACAATTGATTAGTTATTCTTAATTATTTTAAACACTTTAGAGTGAGTTAGAGGCAGAAATAAACTATTGACAGGCTGATAAATAAGTTATTAATGTAACTTTGACACCGCTAAATAACACCTTTCCTCTCCACTCATTTCACTGAAATTTAGGCATAAAACATCATTGTATATGGACTATCTTTTGCAAATAATAACAACTTGATACAGCCTTAAATAAAAAAAAGGGCATTGGGCGTTCCAAGAAATTTAGCGCAAAAATCCCCTCTTATTTACCACCCTAATAACGCCAACCACAGCTATCTCCACCCCTTACACGCACGGAAATGACTTGAAACTCACCGCAGTATTCATAGAAAGCGTAAATTTGACTATTGATCCCTAATAAACAGTCTAGAAACGAAGAAAATATCCTGATAAATGAGCCGGCTGGCGGAGGCCCCGTGGTGGGGTACGGCCCCCCCTCTTATCTCACTCCCACCTTCATTAAACTTAAAATTGACCACGAAAGCTATGTCTGAATGGCTCATATGAAAGCTTAATACCATTGCTGCATACTGTGGCAAGATGAGCCTGTAATGATGATTGACAGATATGGCTTAAAATGACCGATGAAATAAGAATCCAAGATGGCGCCGCGGGTGTTGGGTGGTGACTCACCTTACATAAACCTTGATACACGGCTGGTCACTTGAACCCTACAGTATTTCAGGTAAAGATAGTCTTAATACGCCACTACAGCGGCAAAAACATCGTGAAATACCGCTATTTACTTTAAACAGAGGGTTTTTCAGGTAGAAATCGCCCGTATCCGCTCAAGCAGAGGCTTTTCAATAGGTTAGACGCAGCGCACCTCCACGCACCTTACCCCAGGACACACTGACTCGCCTCCATACCGCCGGACATCCCACACACACCCCACCCACCCTCATGCATGGCTGGCCTGGAACTAGCATAGTATTATTTTAACAGCTGCCTAAAAGTGGTTGTATTTTTCCATGTTTCTCTTGACGCAGCTAAGAAATCGATTAGGTTATATGCAAAGAACGTAGATAGACTGTAGATAGATATGTATATAACCCCATAAACGCCACAAATAACCTGATTAGCGAAAGAAAACACCCGTAAAATAAGTAGAAGGAATAAAGCCGATCGTAAGTCATGTCTACCCCCACTCGGACCAAAAAGTAGTGGTATTTTCAATGGTTCTCTTGACATAGCTAAGAAATCGAGTGGGTAATATGCAAAGAACATAGATAGATAATAGATAAACACGTATATAACCCCACAAATGTCAAACTAAAGCGAATTAGCAAAAGAAACGCGAAAATTAACGGAAAAACAAGGCCGACCGTAAGTGATGTTTACCCGCACTCGGAGCAAAAAGTAGTCGTATTTTTCCATGTTTCTCTTGCCACAGCTAAGAAATCGAGTAGATAATATGCAAGGAACATAGATAGACAATAGATCAACATGTATATAACCCCTTAAACGTCAAACTAAAGCGAATTAGCGAAAGAAAACACGCAAGTTAATGGGGAAACAAGGACGACTGAACCATGTTTACCCGTTTTGGAACAAAAAGTAGTTGTATTTTTCCATGGTTCTCTTGACACAGCTATGAAATCGAGTAGGTTGTATACAAAGAGCATAGATAGACAATAGATAAACATCTATATAACTCCATAAACGCTGCAAATAAACCTGATTATCGAAAGAAAACACACGTAAAATGAGTGGAAGGAACAAGGCCGACCGTAAGTCATGTTTACCCCCTCTCGGAGAAAAAAGTAGTGGTATTTTTCAATGGTTCTCTTGACACAGCTGAGAAATCGAGTAGGTTATATTCAAAGAACATAGATCAGTGGTTCTCAAAGTGGGCGGTACCGCCCCCCTGGGGGCGGTGAAACGATCTTGGGGGGCGGTGAGGCGAAAGGGGGCGGTAGGGGGGCGGTAGAGTGGCATCAGGAGCAGCTAATATTTAAGTTTGTTTTTACAAAACCTAAATGACATAATACATGTCCTGACAGGTTGTTTTCGTTTATCTTTCTCCATGGACTACCACTTTTCTCACATCGATAAAAGCAGAAAACGATCCTGTGTGCAACAGGATCGTTACAATAGCTTTATTTTGTTACGGAGTTCGAAGTCCAAGTCATAGATAGGTCCGAATGTCTGCTTGACATTTCTACACAACGCGTACATTACGTGACGCACGCCGCCAAGTCAGATCAGAGTCAGAGAGAGAGAGAGAGAGAGGAGAGTCACCACCAGACACAACAAAGGAAACAGCTCAGCTCAGGTTTGTAAGCGCCTCATGTTAATTTCAATCTTGTACTGTTCACAATAAAAAAAAAAAAAGATGAATAAAGGTCTGACAGAGTGACAGCCTATTCATAGGAGGATGCCAAAAGATTTCAATTTGAAAAAAAAAAAAAAAAAAAATATATATATATATATATATATATATATATATATATATATATATATATATATATATATATATATATATATATATATAAAGTTTGTGTTCTCCTGTGTGTGTGAGGGGGGCGCTAGGAATCCACCTGTTAGCCAAGGGGGCGTTAGCCTGTAAAAGTTTGAGAACCACTGCTGTAGACTTATGAGCGCACCCTTGAAAATATTACGTCTTCTCTTAGATACGCTTGAAGATACGAACGTAAATGCAATCAAGCAATGCGTAGATCTTTAAATACATGTCCTCACCTGTGTTCTTATTCTTACCTTCCTAATGTGACAAAGCACTCCTCACATTCAGTACATTAGTAATAAGAAATATGAACATGATAATGGTGATGTATGTATGAACGTGTTTTCCTATCTAGAGAATGTATCAACATTATTCAGTATGAGGAATGAGGAGCAGGAGCAAAACCAGGAGAGAAGGAAGACAAACAGAAGTAGCGATGAGAAAAAACAACGTGTGGATGGAGGAGAAAGAGGAGAAGAAGAAGGAGGAGGAGGGGGAAGAGGAGGAGGAAGAGAAGGAAAACAATTAAGACAGAGGAGGAGGAGGAAAATGAGAGCAAGAAGGAGTACAAGGAGGAAATCACAAGTAGATGCAGAAGGAAAAGAGCATGAAGTCGAGGGAGGAGGCGGCGAAGGAGGAGCACAAAAGAAAGGCACAATTGAAGAAGCGAGAAGGGGAATGAGGAGGAGGTGCAAAGGGGAGGAGGAGTAGGAGGAAGAGGAGGAAGAGGAGGAGCAAAGGAGTGTTTAGCAGGAGGTAGTAGTCTGGCTATCTGAAGGATGTTAATTGATTTCAGTCGGTAATTACTAGCTGGTGACGGATCCGCGGCCGTACTTCACCGCGGCGAGACCGTCCCGTCATTAGGAGTGGTGCGTGCTGGTGCCGTCCCCGCCCATGCCTCGCCTTGCTTCGCCTCACTTCGTACTTCCCTGTCTCCCTAACTTGCCTTGCTTAGCTACTTGCATTCCCGGGATCTTTCTTACCTGTGTTTTTTTTCTGTTTTAATTTGATCTTACCTTTCATTTCGCTGTCTTTTTTTTCTTTATCTATACAAAGTGGGCTTTTTCATGGGAATTTATGGGCTAAAGGACACCACCTAATGGAGGCCTCCTATTTGAAACCCCACCCACTTTGGAACCGTTACCCCGAGTGGACGCCCAATCTCAACTCAGACAGCAGTCAGTATTCAAACATATGCACTCGGGGATCCCAAGACCCCCAGAGCGCAAGTTGTCTTTCTTTAATGTGAGAGGAGGATGCTGGCCAAGGGCAACAAAATCAATGAAAATGATAAGTCCACTAATTTGCCAGGCCCAATAAAGGTAAAAAAAAGTTAGCCATTATTCAGGGACAAATGTCTCGAAATCTCTCTCTTATATAAAATCAAGTCATAGGAAGCTGGAAATATAATGACAGGTATGGAGCTCCAGTGTTTACCAAAATTGTTTTCCTGAATGATTTTCCAAACTTTTTCATTAACTTTATCTGGTGTACTTTTTTTTTCTTGCATTGTTTTGCTTCACCTTCCCTCCTTTCTCTCTCTAGTCTTGCTTCATCTTCCTTTGTTTTATTTGATTTTGTCTTGGCTCAGCTTGTTTTGTATGTTTTTTTGTCTTGTCTTCTTGCCGTACTAAGCCTTTCTTTGTGTTCTCTTCCCTTGCCTTGCTTTGTTATCCCTATGTGTTGTTTTCTCATTGGGTTAGTCACCGAGAAGAGCAAGGATCAAGGAGGAAGATACGAGGATTAACAGAAATTTCAGCAGCAGTAACATAAAAAAGATCAACACTCTCTCTCTCTCTCTCTCTCTCTCTCTCTCTCTCTCTCTCTCTCTCTCTCTCTCTCCCTCTCTCTCTCTCTCTCTCTCTCTCTCTCTTCACGAGTGACCATAGGAAGAATTTTTTGTGATTCGTGATGAATAATAGGAAATTAATCATCTTATGAAAAAAAAATGGAAGGGTATGAAAGAATGTCATATCTGAGTTACTGCAACCTAGATAGAGGCATGTCTGTATTTATTTTTTGCTTCATAAAGAGCAATGCAGGGAAATAATTGTTGTGTGTGCTGAAAAAATATTATCCAAAAGTGCAGGGACAAGAATTAATTCTCTGAAAACAACAAAGTCTCAGACACAGGGATGCAATTGGCCAGACGAGGTGGTGATAGCGTTCACAAAAAGCCGTGTGTGTGTGTGTGTGTGTGTGTGTGTGTCTGTGTGTGTGTGTATGTATAAGCAAAACATTTTCTCAGGTGCATTTGTCGTTGATTTTTAATAAGGATGTTCTCATTTTTTTATTCCTGTCACCATTGTATTAGGCTCAGCGGTTCCTTCCTAGTCGCTAAAGGAAATGAAGGAAAGTGACGAGCAAACAAAGTTATCGAGTGGACTCACCACCAGAATTGATGATGTGTTAAGATCGAAACGAGTTATACATTTAGATCCTTGCTGTTATTGAGTCGAGATCCTGAACTTCCCTTTTTATTCTTGCAATGATTTTATTAAGAAATTGTTGAAGAAGGTAGTAATATAGATATCCCTACTCGTCATTCATTTTAATTAAGAAGCAGTCATTTTGATTAAGCCAATTTATATTACAAACAGTTCTGTCAATACTTGTCTCTTTCTTAGTTTCTCTTTCCAATCCAGGAAAATAAAATGTCTCGCAGGTTTTCAGCGCCTCAACAAGCAGGTTCATACGGTGCCTTTGTTTTGTAACGGTTATTGTCGATCTTTTTACTTTAATAAAATTGACTCGTACAATTTAATTTCATATTATAGAAAACAAATATAGAATATTATGGAACATCTTCATCATATTTTATATAATTATATATTAATAAGTGGATTACCGTGATGAATCAGGGCTAAGGCAACGTCCGATGACGTAAGTTTTGAGTATGGCCTATTTCAAACCTTTACTCAACAACGATGCCTTTCTTGATCGCAAATCATAGTCACGATGCTTATGACCGATGAACCTCCATGAGCGAGCGATACCACGGTGCTGCAGCTACAGTGGTCCCCACCCTTCACTCCACTGAAGCAGTAAATGTCAAACTGTCAAATATATTCCTAATAAAAGAAGATTAAGACTTTAATCTACATTCGTTATAAAGGCGTACATTGATAGGGGATCTGATAGAGGTTTTTAAGTAGCACATGGTTCTCTAATAAAATTGTAACTGAAGTAGACTCAGTAATCAGATTGTCGATGAAGACCTTTGAAAGATAAATTGATAGATATGGATGATAGATGGAAAAAGGCAGGTATGTTTTATACAAGGGATGTGCAACGTGTTAGCCTACTGGCATCTCTCAGCTTTTTTGACGTTCTTATGTCGTCATGTATTTATCCAGATAAAAAAAATAAAAAGAAGTAAAAGTTATGGGAAGTGACAAGACAAACATAGAGACAGAATGCTGGAGGGATGACACGAACATTCCTTGCAAAAGTACCATGGATGAAAAGAACAAAAGAGACACTACAATGCCACTCTAAAACCTGTATAAAAGTAGAATGTGTGGTTATTGTGATTGTATTATCCAAATGAATTTTTCCCCGATAAACTGTGAGTCAGAAGCAATAAATAAGTGTTAGAAATTTATTAATTAAAACTGAAGCCGCTAAGTGGATTTGATAAGCCTGACTAGTATTTTGTGTTTTTACTTCTTTCTTCTGTGTGTGTGTGTGTGTGTGTGTGTGTGTGTGTGTGTGTGTGTGTGTGTGTGTGTGTGTGAGTGTGTGTGTGTGTGTGTGTGTGTGTGTGTGTGTGTGTGTGTGTGTGTAACAAAGAGAGTGAGTGTTCGGCTCATGAATACTATAAATAAAACAGTTTTTTTTTTTTTTTTCGAATGTCAACATTGAATTCAAATGAACATAGATTTATCACACACACACACACACACACACACACACACACACACACACACACACACACACACACACACACACACACACACACACACACACACATAGAATCGAACGCCTATGCAAACTAGTAAGCTCGCCAGTTTCATTTCTTCCAGTCACTTTCCTTCGAGTGGAATTATGAAGGTTGGAATCATTTAGGCCGCACCTTTGGCAGAGGGTGCGGGAGGTCCCTCGTAAAGCACACCCAAGCATCGCAGCTTCATTCCCCAGCGAGAGTAATAAACAGTGTGGCGGAGAGTAAGCTGTTATTATCACCTCGATTACAGTGTTCGGCGCCAGATAGAGAGGCGATTACAATAATGGAAATATGCGCATTGTACAAATAAAGTTTTATTATCAAAATAGAATCTCTGAACATTGCACCAAGGGTTACTGCTGGAACGGGAGGCTGTGGATTCACTCACTGGCTGTATTGACTGTCTTCTCCCACTGGCTGGTTGTCTAGTTTCTTACTTTTCTGGTTGTCTTTCTGGCTGATGGTTAGCCGGTCGATCTGTCTGTCTGCTTCCTGACTACTAAGTAATCGCCTGAATGACTAGTTATTTGATTGGGTGAATGGATGATTAGCTGCCTAATTGGTTGCCTCGCTGTATTATTGGGTATTTTATTTACTAATAGTATTAAAAGTTTTGCTGACTGACTAACTGGCTGACTGACTGGCTAGTT
This sequence comes from Callinectes sapidus, assembly GCA_020233015.1. Taxonomy (NCBI): domain Eukaryota; kingdom Metazoa; phylum Arthropoda; class Malacostraca; order Decapoda; family Portunidae; genus Callinectes; species Callinectes sapidus. The sequence goes on along the minus strand of JAHFWG010000060.1, from coordinate 181,917 downwards.
GGCTGACTGGCTGAAAATTTCTTGATGAAAACTAGAGGTAAGTGGATTTGTTCATTCAGCTGACTGGGTGATTTTTCACTAGAATGTTTTCTTGTTAAACAGCAAAACCGAAGTGTTACTATCTGTCCAGCAATATGTCCGGCAAATAGATAGCTAAGTAGTCTCTTGACGAGTGTGATTTTGTTTGACTAGGAAGTGAATGTTTATTGTTGGCTGATTTTTTTCTCTTCCTCTATATAGAATGTACCCTGGTCAAGGGCAACAAGTATTGCAATAAAGACCCACTGCAGCCAAATGACGGGAGTCGGCAGTCTATACTGTGATGTGACACATGTGGTAGAAATTGATTTTTTTGACTATGAGTGAATACATACATGACTGCTAGTGTGGCAGGATGGTCAGGTGGCTAAATAGTGTTTAGTGTATATGAGTTGTTGAATGAATGAAAGACATAACGGTTAGATGATCAACCGTCAAGGTTGATTACCCATTGAATAGACAGCTGAATTGATATGTTGACTGCTTGCCAGTTTGTTTCATTTATATGTGTAAGAGTTTGGCTAAGGTCGTTGTTTTAAAATTCTTGAAGAAAAAAGTTCATTAGTAAAGTGTAAAAACCGGAAATCAGTTTAGTTTCTTAGACCTTTGAAAAATAAAGCTAAGAATTGAAGTTGCGGATTAATGTTGCAATAAATATATCTGACTGACAGACTGGCCAAGCAGACATAAAATCAACTTTTGGTGAAATGTTCATACTCCTGTTTTTATTTAAATGAGCATGATGAAGCGTGTCCTGTATGAATGATGGTTCAATTCAAAGAAAATAGATTTACAGGACTGGACTTTCCTAGCAGAGATGGGAGAAGAGAACAAAAGAACTACTCCTTGAGGTGCAGAGAGGGTGTTCGTTAAGGTACAGATCTAGTAATGTGTTTGATGGTGCGTGCGTTCAGGAGGCAGTGTTTCTTCCTCTAGAATACTACCCGCCAAGACGCTCAGCATCAGGGTGGCCATTAGCTGCTGCTGGTGGGGAACAAGGACACTGCAACCTGGGAGAATTGCCCAACTATTCCGCAGCTCACCCAGCCATTACTCTCTGATGCATCACGCGTCCCGGACTCAAGGTACACGCCATCATTGCAGTCCTTTGTAATGAAGTCGTGGAGTCTTGCAAATATCAATATCAGCATGAAATGGAAATGTGGATCCTTGCAAACATTTTCATCGGTATCGGTGTTTTGAGCAGCACCAATATCAGAAAACAACACAGGTATTGCCAAGCGCACACACTGAAAGCAAAACCTGCACATCTTTAACAACATAGTCATTCGCTTAATTTGCAAATGCCACTAACCTGAGCATTCTGTAAATACCAACACAAGTAAGTTTTTAATCTTTGTGAATTTACTCCCCCCCCCCCTCCGCCTCTCCAAAAAAGAAAAATGAAGAACAAAAATATCCCCAATCTTCTCGTGATCTGAATCAGTAATTTCAATGCTAATCCAAACAGTGATCCAACTCCTGTGCAGGTTTGTGTGACACTCTCTCCTTACTCATTTGAACTGTGTATGACTTTTTTCCCTGTTCGTTTCTCTCTTAGTTGTTTCAAGTGTGTATAATGATGTTCCAAGGGTTTATGTATCCTTTACTATTGCAGTTCACTACATTTGTGTGCGGTGACTCCTCCCTTAAGCTACATTCGGATAATCGATACTTACCTTGCTGGCGTTAGTAATTCAGGGCCTGAGGAGGAAGGTACATTGTACGTGGGGGGAAGATTGTTTGTGCTGGCAGCGATGCATCAGGCTCGAGTATCGTGGTGTTGACTGCAGGAAAAACAATCGAGATATATTGCGTCTCGAACTGCAGGTGTTGCCGGTGATAAATTAACACCTGAATAATAATTACAGGCGAGGATGACGCGCGTATGTAAATGGCGCACTGGAGTTGTTTGGCCACGGCTGGAGATTAGTGCATCGCGGAGCAGGCAATGATGGATGAGTGGAGGAAGGATACACCATATTGCTCCAGATTTATAGACCACCACCCAAGGCAGTGAGGGTGTTCTGAGGGAGCCAACGGCAGCACTAACAAACACTTACCCACCTACACCCGCTGCAATCAGGTGGCCGGGACAGGAAGGGTAATTAGTAACTCCAAGCTCTCTTCCGAAATAATCATGTAATATTTGTGTTATAATATTGGTGAACAGAGATGAAATAATGTTGAATGTAGAAAAAAAGATTTACTATGATAATATAACGCCACAAATCCTCGGGTAGAGGAAAACGCCCATAAGATATATTGCCCCACCACTCAGTAATTTACTGTACACTTGATTTTAGCCGACTGAAGGCTGAGTGTTGCGTGATCTACCAGACAGACAGACGGAGAGAGAGAGAGAGAGAGAGAGAGAGAGAGAGAGAGAGAGAGAGAGAGAGAGAGAGAGAGAGAGAGAGAGAGTGTGTTAATTAGCCACACACCTGAGCTATGCAGGTGTGTAAAGGAAGCCGCTGAACGTCTCACGGGGAAATTAAAGGGAAAATGAAAAGGAAAAGGGAAAAAAACGAGACATGAAAGAAAAATCAGAAAAATGAAGGAAAAAAACGGGGAAATAAAAAAAAAACTGGAATAAACAGGAAGAAATGACAAAAAAAAGAAAGGAAATTGGTAGAACTATTATTATTATTACTATTATTATCATTATTGTTATTACTACTACTACTACTACAACTACAACAACAACAACAACTACTACTACAACAACCACTTCCTCCTCAGAGCGGCTGTGCGATGGCTACAAGGAGGAGGAGGAAGAGGAAGAGAAGAAGAGGAGGAGGAAGACTCAATACCCACAATTCTCGAGGATTTGAGGGCAGAAGTGGCGGGGCAAAGTGGGAAGAACTGCGCGTCTGTCTTCTCAGCGTGTGATGACCGCCTTCTTCTCCCCTTCAGAGGACTGCTGCAGGAGGAGGTGGGGGGAGGAGGAACGGCGGAGAGACGGGTGAGTGTTGTTGTTGTTGTTGGTGGTGGTGGTGGTGGTTTTCAAAGGTCTTTTTTACGATTTTAGTGTTATATTTCTTTCTTCTTCTTCTTCTTCTTTCACTTTTCAGCACTTATATTTTTCCTCTTTTTTTCTATATTGCCTCCTCCTCCTCCTCCTCCTCCTCCTTCGTACATCGTCATCCTTTCTCTTATCTCCCACCACCTCGTCCTCCTCCTCCTCCTACTCCTCCTCCTTAAACACCTTATCTTCAAACTTCTCTTCCTCCTCCTCCTCCTCCTCCTCCTCCTCCACCACATCCTCCTCCTCCTCCTCCTCCTCCTCCTCCTCTTTGATTTGATTGGTGCCTGGTGGTGGATGAGAGAGGCGCCTGCACCAATCACCTTTGAGAACAGTGGTGGTGGTGGTGGTGGTGGTGGCGGTGGTGGTGGTGGTGGTGGTGGTGGTGACGTAATAGTTCCCAAAAATAGACTTCTCCCTCTTTTGCTCCCTAATGCGATAGTAGTAGTAGTAGTAGTAGTAGTAGTAGTAGTAGTAGTAGTAGTAGTGGTGGTAGTGGTGGTAATAGGAGCAAAAATAGTACTCTCTCTCTCTCTCTCTCTCTCTCTCTCTCTCTCTCTCTCTCTCTCTCTCTCTCTCC
>JAHFWG010000060.1:31629-50832 GCA_020233015.1 Callinectes sapidus | reverse complement strand
AACAGACAGACAGAGAGATAAACTAATAAACTAAAGATCCACCACCACCACCATGAGCTAAGAGAAACCGGAGACTTTGCAGGAGAGACTAAAACAATTCGTGAAGTTTCTCTGAATACGAAGAAGCTGACGCCTCCATTTGCAGTAGTACGCTTTTTGAAAACTTTCTCTCCACCATGTTAGTACCATCCCTTTCCCTTCTCCCTCACACACACACACACACACACACACACACACACACACACACACACACACACTGTTAGGTGTACCTTTACTAATTTTGCTCCTCTATTTAGAATATATGAAATTATTCAATATCATTGCACAAGAAGATCTAACATACACCAAAGAATACATTTCGTGTGAGAAGCTTGATATACATAAAATCGACTTAATTTTGTTTGAAGAACCAATCCAGTCATGGTGAATGGAAGAGATGTGTTAGGAAGGAAAGTGAGTGTTTTGCACAATGTGACATGGACAGAGTATAAATATACCTAAGAATGTGCAATAGAAATGACATGTTTTAAGGTTTTCTCATGCAAAAAAAAAAAAAAAAATAATAATAATAATAAATAAATAAATAAATAAATAAAATTTTAAAAAATAAGCTGAGATTTTTTTTTAATAAGAGGGGAAAACTGGCCGAGGATAACATAGTGAAAAAAAAAGAGAGATTAATGTATCATTCAATTCCATGGTTAGTACATCAATATATCATATTCAAAGGCGGCTCGCGTATCACGGCTTTGAATTGTGGTACATGCCTTACTTTATATATATATATATATATATATATATATATATATATATATATATATATATATATATATATATATCGTTTCAAAACTAGAGAAGAAAGTGACTTTTTTTCTAATCAATCCCTAAATTTGACGTGAAAGGTTATATTCAACAAGTGGGTATACTTACAATTAACAGCACCCAGTGGTTCGCATGATTCCATATATGAGCATATTTACTCCTTTGAAAACTCCTCGTTTTGCTTCTCCTGCACGCTGGATATCATGGTAACTCGTTTGGTTCGTCAACGATAGACATAACTTGTAAAATGTAGCAAAAGCAACTGAACTGCGACTACTCCATCCATTACATGCTGTAGCCTAAGCTACACGGTCCACAGCCAGCAGAGCGGCCTGCTGGTGAGTTGCCAATAATGCCTTTCTGTTACAATGTTACAGCTTTGGATAAGCAAAGCAAGGTTATTGTCATGCCAGTAGGCAACAGCTAAATGTATATGTAGCTAGTTTAACCCCACATAACTTAGACTATTTTGGCAGTAATAAGTTAAACGAATATTGTAAATATTCGGCTTTAACTTTTGATGTGGCACAGTTCAAACAGATCAGTGGGGCTACTCCAGACATACGACATCCTCAGTCAGTTTCTATGGCTGTGCCCTATGTATCTTCACGGGGAAGTAAATGATAATGAGCTAAACAAGGATCTCATGGCTTACCTTCACAACAGCAAAAGATGAGACACCCAAGCTGACAACCGCAGCGCCACACAGGACACTCACTCACTACACCACGCCACCACAGACTCACTAACACTGAGCACTGAGTAGTGACGAAGGCCACGGTAGTGAGCACTGCAGCCCTGACTCGGTGACTCGGCTCAAATGAAGCTTCCTAGCTCGGCTCGGAGAAACGAGAAACTTCTCTTTCTCCTTGGGGAAACAGAATTATAGATCAATTATAAACACGCCAAACACTGATGCACGATTTCATCTATTGTTTTAGTAGCGACTGTCAAACAACAATGACACCACGATAACACCGATTGTAGATGAACGCCGCCACGCTTCGCTCATCAACACGTGAAACATGAACTGTACTGGCAATAAGACCTTGTTATTGATGACTTTCTCACCGTGGCTATCTCAAAGATGAAGATGTTTCCATGTGTGCGCTATTGTTTACATTATTCGTTGTCATCACTTTCTTTTATAGCAACTGGTATCGTTAATGATAAGATGAGTATAATAGAAACACTAGTAAAAATGTGTCTGTCTTTTGGAAGTTAATAATCTTTTATTATTCTAATTATCATTATTGTTGTCATTATTATTACTATTATTATCATCCTTATTATTATTATTATTATTATTATTATTATTATTAGTAGTAGTAGTAGTAGTAGTAGTAGTAGTAGTAGTAGTAACATTATTAGTATTATTTCAAATCTAGATCATCGCAACAACGGGAAAAGCAGTGAAATCAATGAACTGAGTAAATCTAAACCTAACTAAACCTAAGTTGGCATAATCCTTAGATGAAAACACTAGTGCTATTTGAATATTATCCAGAGCATGTCCAGATTGGCTCAGAAGACTGGACGGATCATCATGGAGGTTGACCTGAGGGAGTCGTGGCCCTCCCAAGTGTTCCATCGGATCCCATCCACGGCTGTAGCGGCTGAGTCATACGGGCGGCCGTTCAGGTTGGAATCGTAGCAGTCGTGATACCACCACGCCCCGTACGCGCTGAAGGGTGAGGTTTGGTCACACAATCAAGTATTGGTACTAAGTGTAGGTTAGTGACAAAAACAAATCATAATAAAAGAAATTGAGTGTATATACATCCATCGTCGAGGATAAATTCAAATGTGTTAATATTTATATCATATTTCTTAAAAAAAAAAAAAAAAAAAAAAACATTCAACCATTAACTGTCTTACGTTGAGCCTATTCAATAATACTCACAGCTCAGCGCAGTTTTTCGAGCTCGTGTCTCGATCAGTGTCATAGGTGGAGAAAGCTACATTGTTGTGCGCGATTAGTGCATCGCCTATGTTTCCAGTGAACCTGTAATCGTACAGCAACCATGACATACACATCGACAGATACACACATCGACCTACACACACACACACACACACACACACACAGAGAGAGAGAGAGAGAGAGAGAGAGAGAGAGAGAGAGAGAGAGAGAGAGAGAGAGAGAGAGAGAGAGAGAGAGAGAGAGAATGAAAGCGTTGCAGCAATTTCAGTGACACAAACCAAGAAACACTAAGAGCAGATAAACACGAAAGGAGATACAACAAGAATGGAAAAGCAAAGAACGGTAGCAAGAAATGAAAGACGAAGAAAGGAAGGTGGAAGACATGAAAGAGGAATATAAATCACTATTACATAATGCATCACAACCAAGATGATACATCACTTTATTACATGGTCTGTTTGAACAAAGTGATAGTCTGTACAATACATACCTTTCAGCAACGAGGATATATCGTGGACCAAATCTATCCAAGCGGAAGTAGCCGTATTTAGCGAAACCCTGTTCTCCATTAAAGTCTTCCAAATCAATTCGTAACTCGTGCAGGGCCTTGGTGGTCAAGGCAAACACAGGCTCGAGACCAAGCCAGAATTCACCCGACGTGTTACCAAAACCCAACTGGTATTCTTTGAACGTCCTGTAGAACCTCTCACGGGTGGAGTCATTGGTTCTTCGCTGCACCACGGTCCACCCTCCCCCGTCAATGGTCTGCTCACAGTAGGCATTCACGCGGAAGTAGGGTTGGTCAGGGAAAGGGTGTATCTGGCGCACGCCGCTTATGTTGTCTCCAGCATCCAGGATGTCTTTGCAGTGGCGCGGCGGAGACTTCCACGTGTTGACCGCTTGCTTCACCTCCTGCACCATTGCCCTCGCCTCCTGCACGGTGACGAGAGAGAGAGAGAGAGAGAGAGAGAGAGAGAGAGAGAGAGAGAGAGAGAGAGAGAGAGAGAGAGAGAGAGAGAGGGGGGGGGGGGGGATGGGGTGAGGGGAGGAGTGGGTAGAGAATGTATTTTATGAGATGGAGCGGCGGCGCGCGCGCGCGCGCACACACACACACACACACACACACATGTGCGCGCGCGCGCGATCGACGATAATTTATAGCATTAGAATGATAATGTTAATGATGATGCTGATGATCCACTACCATCATAATCGTAAGAAAGAAAAAAAAAATATTATGACAGTAAAAATCGTAGTAGTAGTAGTAGTAGTAGTAGTAGTAGTAGTAGTAGTAGTAATAGTAGTAGTAGTAGTAGTAGTAGTAGTAGTAGTAGTAATGGTAGTAATAGTGGTGGTAATAGTAGTAGTGGTGGTGGTGGTGCTATTGCTATGAATGCTAACAAGAGACGACAATAGCAGTGAAAGTGTTAACAACATATTTCAACCTCAAACTCAAACTCATTTGGGAGATGACAGAGGAGCGACAATCATCACTAAGATTTTCTCGTGGAGCCGTGCCCTCAGCGCCTCACACTTACCTCCATCATGGACGCAGAGTGACCGTTCTCCTGCGGCGAGGAGCAGCAGGAGTCCAATGCGGCAGCCACACACACGTCATTGTAGCCTGCCATCTTCAGTATGTTGGACAGCAGGAACTGGCCATCGTTAAGGAGGGGACGACTGCATTCGGTCACAGGAGGCGTGCTGGTGCCATGAGCCGCAGAGGCGACTGCCGCGAGGAACAGGAGGCCTTTCATGAAGCGTGAAGAATGTTATGCTAACGCAGGGAACTTATGTATCGATAACTGCGTCGGTAGAGCTGCAGTGAGCGTCTGGCCGGGACGTGGGAGATTTGCTCAGCTGGGCTGGCTGTGTGTGAGTGGGCCACATCTGGGCCTTGGGATATCCCTGAGAACGAAAGAGGGTAAACATGGCTGGGAATCCTATACCCTCTCTCTCTGGTAGAGATGACCCAGGACGCCTAATTTCATAAAAACTGTCTTAATTAGAGATGAGATGTAAAGTTTCCAGTTTAGATTATAAATAAGTAAAGGACAGACTGGGGATTTTCAGTGTAGCAGAAGAGGGAATTTATCTAGGTTATATCGAGTTGATAAATGGAGAAATTGAGTTTTATAGACATGGAACAAAACTAAGTCTACTCTCTCCCATCTTGTCCATAAACCCTCCAAGTTGCATTGAAGACATCACTTGAAAGGATCCTAATGAGTAGCATGAAGTAGTTTGTCCGGATCTACTGAGATCATCATCATCATTTTTCTGCTGTTTATTATCCTTATTATATTTATTTTTTATTTATTCATTTATCTTTTTTTTTTAACTCAAGTCCCTTTTCTTACTCATGTTGCCACCAGGCCACAAAATACAAAGGCAACTGGAACCAGAGGGAAAGGGAGAAAGGGTGGGGAGAGCAGATTTGAAAGAAATACTGTGTTAGGTTGTCCAGCAAATCAAAGAATGAAATGCGGAGTGTGGTGAGCGCCACAAGTTTTCAGAGCTCCACCTTGTTCCTAGTTCAGTGCAAGTATTGCCTCCCAGAAGTATACAATTATCATTGCTGGTCTAGACCTCGAAGCTTCAGTCATATTCTTACTGTCACCTTCACATATAAGACCATATTCTAAAACATTTGTATGCTACATCTACACTATTTTCAAAAGGTTCTAGTGCTAGTATAGTGAAACTGCAATTATTTTTCAAGATCATTTTTCATGGTACTAGTGACACCTTGATATTTTCTTTGCATTACTAACAGGAAGAAAACCCTCTTCGGAGTCCAGCTTGAAAGTCATTGCCAGCTATAAAGGACCAAATCTAGAAATTGCAGTTTATGAAAACCCTTCCATGGTGATTAATGATCCACTAGACATACCTCAGTTTTTCATGCTATTCTCCCGTTATAGTACACTAATTTGAAAATAGACATTTTTTAAGATATAAAAAGTAAAATAATTACCAAAATAAGATGGCAGAATAAAGTATCATCCCACTGTCGGGTAAGATTAATTCACTAATCAACATTATGATAAAGCTTTTTACTATGATATAGTATGTACATAATGGATTTATTAATATGAGACTATTGGTGACTGTCAGTATAGATATATTTTACTTACAGCAGAAATATAATACTTGTGCAATGTTGATGATATTATGACAAGGATATAATATATAGTATTTATGGAAATATTCATCTAGTTGATTTTCAGGTGAACTAAAGCTCACACAAAGCCACAGTCAAGCCACACACTCACTGGTGTTAGTAACTGCTGTGGTGGGAGAGCTTTCCAACATAATTCCCTTGTTGCTGATGGGGCAGCTAATGACGTGTGGTGTTAATGGTTATTACAGTTTGTAAGTGTTTGTAAGTGTTACTCTTCAAAGATTAAAAATGACAAAATCATGAGATGGCGCCTTGAGCTCTCTGAACATCAGTACGAAATTAAGTTTCGCCCAGGTTCAGAAAATGGTCCTTGTGACGCTTTGTCCCACGTGTGTTCTGCTGCTACTGAAACTGGTTCTGTCTCTTTGGAGGAAATACATAGTACTTTGTGTCATCCTGGAATCATTAGACTGTACCATTACATAAAGATCAAGAACTTGCCATATTCTCTTGAAGATGTTAAGAAAGTTTGTTCCCAATGTGTAATTTGTTCTGAACCGAAACCTAAATTCTTTAGACCTCCTGCTGGTAAACTAGTCCGAGCTATGAAACCCTTTGACCGAATTTCTGTTGATTTCACAGGTCCTAAGCCCTCTATTTCTAAGAACAAGTATCTCCTTGTCACTGATCGATGAATATTCAAGATTCCCTTTTGTCTTTCCATGCTCTGATATGTCTGCTCACACCGTTACGGCTTGTTTCCACAAACTGTTCTCCATATTTGGCTGTCCCTCCTTGCTTCACTCAGACAGAGGAACTCAATTTATGTCTCAGGAAGTTTCTAATTTTTTATTGAGTCACGGTGTTCTCCTAACCCACTCTACTCCCTACCATCCAACTGGTAATTCACAGTGTGAGAGAGAGAAATAGGTACAATATGGAGAACTGTTTGTTTGGCTCTAAGAATTTAGCTCAGAGTCCTAAGGATCCCGGGGCTCAGGAGAGCTCCCATCCTTCTGCTGCAGACACTGTGCTGGCATCTGAAGAAGGCCATCACCTCACTCCTGGGAAAACCTTCAGTGACAAGGAGCTTGAACCTCCGAACGTCGAGGAAACTGTAGACAGCTGTTCACCTGACAATGTTACGTCCTCTGAGCCTCAGACTGAACCACTTCAACGTTCCACTAGAGTTAGTAAACCTCCTGTTAGGTTTGGGTACTGATAATATAATGTTTTTTTTCTTACTTGTAAGATTTACTTCTAAGAGGGGGAGATTGTGGTGTTAATGGTTATTACAGTTTGTAAGTGTTAATGGAATGCAAGTGAATTCCCTCATCAACAGTGGAAGTTCAGTTAGCCTTGGGTTAAAGTTTTGTTTCTATTGCCTGAACTCACCACAATTTTCTCAGCCATAGTCTAACTACTTTAGCTGGAGATGGAGAGGCTACTACGACCAGAACGATTTGCAGGCTCCCAAGATACCACCTCTGCACAATGGACTCACTGGCTGTGCACCTTCACCAACTTCGTCCAGTCCATCTCTCCTGCACCGGATGAGCTTAAACTACTGGTCAATTACATCTCTCCTGAAGCTTATTCTCACATCACTGACAGCACCAGTTATGAGGACGCCATCGCTACTCTGGTCTGTTTACATGACGCCAAAGAACGTCATCTACGCAAGACATCAGCTAGCTACCCGCCAGCAAGTATCCAGTGAGTCAATCGACAGTTATCTGCACTCGCTCAAGATACTAGCTAAGGACTGAGAGTTTAAGCAAGTGACTGCTGACGTCTATACTCAGGAAGCGATTCGTGACGCATTTATCTCTGGTCTAGCCTCTCCTGCCATACGACAAAGACTACTGGAAAAGGAAACTCTTACCCTGAGCGAAGCTGTCCAGCTGGCCCGAAGCCTCGATTCTGCTCAACGTAACGCTGAGGGCTACTCTCCATCTTTGGTCCCTGGGACCCTAACAACCACTACTGCTGCTGCTGCTACACCTCTCGACTCTACTTTCGAAACCTCTGCTGCTACTTCCTGTGGAGCAGCCTGCTTCTTCTGTGGAGGCTGGCATCAACCCCGGTCACAATGTCCTGCTAGATCCTCTACATGTCACAAGTGTGCCAAGATGGGACATTTCGCCAATGTTTGCTGATCCAACACCGGAGGGAAACCAAGACGGGTCTCGTCTACTGCTGCTGCTACCACGATGGATTCTACTGCCCTGACCTCTGCCCAGCCCTGCAACCACTGTGATTCACCCATGACTGCCAGTGTCTCTGTCCTGGCTTCTGCTTCTACACCTACTAGCTCTACCATTCCTGTAAGTGTTAATGGAATGCAAGTGAATTCCCTCATCGACAGTGGAAGTTCAGTTAGCCTTGGATTAAGGTTTTGTTTCTATTGCCTGAACTCACCACAACGTGCATCAACAGAAATGTCTTCCTTTAGCAAATGTGAATCTGTATAAAATCTACACCAAGTTATGCAAATAAATTTTTTAAATAATAACAAAAATACAGTTACAATATTATTGCATTCTTCTTTTAAAACAGGAAAAACAGATATGGTTTGTTACCAAATGAAACAAAGCAATAACGTAATTTCAAATAAGCCATGATGGCACTATCAGTTGGTCTACAGAAGAAATAATTGTTCCTCTGAAGAATGTTAGGCACAATAATGTAATGTGGCACATTTTAAATGCTATACAGTTGTGATCCCAATTATTCCCAGTTGTATTTCTGGTGTGACTAGCTCAGAGTGGAAAAGTGATGAAGAGCAACCATCACAGCAATGCCTAGTGTCACCAAAGGGAAATCTAACAGAACACACACTGGAAATATGAAAGTCAGACGTGCTACTGGTCGGGTCAGAAGTGATCACCAAGATTCTGGTTTGCCTTGATGGTCCTGCCACTACACATAGCCATCCATATCTTCCCATACCCTCACAATACAGTATGTGGTCTTCCTTTACTACTTATCTTCAATCCTATTAAGTGTTAGTAGCTTGAGTAAAGCATTATATAATAGCACTCCTACACACTTTTCTTTTCACCAATAAACAAAAATCCTCTATAATATGCTCCTTTCTTTTGAGCATATTATAATACAAATGGCTTTTTCTTATGAAGCTCTTTTACTACATACCTATAAATGGCCAAGCAATCATGAAAACTGACGGTTGTCATCAGGGGACAAGTGGAAGATCCCAAGTTTGATCACTGAACAGTGAATGCCTTTTCTGGCGAACCCTAACAACCCTAACAATAACCTTTTATTCTATCTTTCTAGTGGTCTGAATCCTACAAAGTAGTAAACATATTCAAAGTTACTAGCTTCTATCCCATATAAGTAGTAAAAGTCTATGCAAACTCACTACCTGTCATAAGCACTGGTATTTCTTAATCATCCTCTCCTCAGCCTTTGCTCTTCAAACTCTGCACGCATTTTCATGTATTGCTTCGTTAGTTTCTTTTGAGTGAACAATGGCCGGTATTTTTCATGCATCCTGACAGCAAGCTTGACAGAGTTACCTGGAGAAAAAGAGTGAGAGAATACTATCAATGGATGTGTCAATATACATATAAACATGTGTAGATACATATATGAGTAAACTACAAGCCTAAGCTACAGTTTGCTCCAATAATTTTGGTACGTGTCACAGTAAGGTGAAGATGATGGTACCTGCCATTTGCCACAGCCACACCATGGAGCAGGAAATATTGCCAAGTTTAAGATAAAAAAAGAATGAAGATGATAGCATTGCCAACTGTTTCATCCCAATTACTCTTAAACTTTGTTCCCAAATAAAATAAAAAATGGCTGAACAACAGCTTGTATCTCAAATTACTTATAAGTCAAGGTGCTCATAACTCAAGGTTCCATTGTATATTGTATAGTTACAAACACCACACTCACCTACAGGAGAAGAAGGATAGAATGTATCTAGATCTTCAGCAAAGGGTTTTTCTACAGCTTCATAAACAGAGGCCTTGAATTTTGTCATATTCAGTGCCACATCACTCTTGGCTGCTTTCAAGAGGGCTTCACTGAAAGCACTCCACCGAGGTGCCACATACCTGAGTAACAGTGGTCATATTGTACACATCAACAAGAGAATACATGTATGCCAGTAAGCAAATCCAACACATACCTCAAAATCTCTATTAAGTACAGTATATACACATTGAACATTTGCTGGAACACTGGAACACAGGAAAATATGGGAAGGTGGAGTCCCTGTATGAAACACACCTGCTTATTTCCGCTCATCATTCCTAATCATGGATTCATACAATCTTTCAAAAGCTCTCTAATGACTCACCACTTTGGAACTGATTACGGAGTGCATTACATTCATCTATATTTCTATTTGGGAGTCAAGTCCTTCTCTCTTTTAATCTGACTTTTCAAGCTTGAATCCATTACGTACTTCTTACTTCATCTTAATCACTGACCCTAAGACATTAACCCATGTCACCCTTAGTATATTTTCCCAACTACTTAAAGGTCTCTATCTAAAATCAACCAACTTCCTTTGGCGTAGCATCTACTGTTGTGTTGAGAATTATTGTAAAGCAATTATCAAATACAAGAGCAGGAATTATAATCTATGAACACACCTCTCCATAACACCATTCCACTGCTTAACTGCATAGTCCAAGATTTCACCATTGGGACCCCACAGGCTTATTTGGTACAGGGAGTTTCTTTGTAGCAAAGCATGTTCCTGAAATCAAAAGGGTAGAAAGTGGTGAGACAACACAAAACCATCATCAGTGGCTTGATGGGCAGCTATGATTGCTGAATAATAAATGTTATGGCAGGACAGAGAGAGAGAGAGAGAGAGAATAAAAGACAAACACTATTAACAATATTCACCCCATCCCTTAATACTCTCTCTCAAACATTAATATGTTACAGTGAATCTGTATAATCAGGGAATATGTATATTCTCTGAAATTTTCTGGGAATGTGTATAATCAGGGAATATGTATATTCTCTGAAATTTTCAGGGAATGTGTATAACCTCACCTAACCTACCATATTCCCTGAGTGAATCAGACATTAGGTTAGGTTAGGTTAGTGTAGGTTAGGTTAGGTTAGGTTAGGTTATACACATTCCCTGAAAATTTCAGAGAATATACATATTCCCTGATTATACAGATTCACTGTAACAAATATATTCCCTACTTAGCATTCTTCTCTCTCCTTTCTACTTCCTCTTTATCTGATTTTGGCTGTTAGTTTTTTATATTCAAAGTTCCATCATTATGTTGTACCATGACTGAATATCTAGAGATTCTAATGAAATTTTTTTTTTTATATTTGCAATTGAATTTAAGACTGACCACCATCAAATTCAACCATAATTAGGTGCACACATTTGATACACACCTGGGTATTATTGGACCAGTTCAATGCACTCTGGACCCAGCTCCCCAACAGGTAGTTAGAATTACTTCCCAGTAATATGTTCATATCACTAATGAGTTCCTGGAGTTGACTGCTGCTGTTCCTGCAATACAAATACCACATGATACACTTAATATAAGTGACATCATGTACTCAATGTTACAAACATGTCTTTGCTTGATAATAGAAGTAAACTCTCAAATATGTACAGTATTTACAGATATATTTCGTTATATTTCTAAGGAATGTGTATAAATACCATTCACAAAATACAAATGCTTACTCAATTGCTGCAATATCTCGTTTTCTGTAATTCCTGATGAGTGTTTTGATGACATCAGCAGCAGCCACCTGGAAGGCCATGGTATGATTGCTCTCTAATACCAAAGGTGCTGGAGAATCAACTTTCATAATGTCATCTCAGTGGATACTACCAACCCCAATGAAGGAAAAGGATTACATTTCACCTTTGGTTAGTGCATGCAAACAGAAGCACAGAGAGAGAGAGAGAGAGAGAGAGAGAGAGAGAGAGAGAGAGAGAGAGAGAGAGAGAGAGAGAGCAACCAAGAGTGAAATATAACATTACTATCTATTTAGCTCAAATTTAACAAATATTTTTCCTTAAATTCAGGCTGAGAGGAAATCCACGAGCTTTAAAAAATCCAGACTCAATAGATGTACCTTTATATATAATAAATTATCCAAAAAAAAAAAAAAAAGTAGGTAGTATTAGCAGTAGCAGCAGTACACAATGCTGAACCTCTTAGTTATTGAGTGCTAGTAACATCACCAAGTCTATTCCATTCATCTAACACACCACTCTATTTGTGAGCTAATTATATCCTACTTTTCTCTAGTAGTTTTCTGAAGCTTCTACAGCACATGAGCGTATGACAGAATGAGGCACAACAACACTGTCAAACTGTAGATAGCTCAGACCATTAGATATTTTGGATGGGTTTTCCTCCAACCAATTCAATTTATAATGGTTTCAAAAATTAATGCAAATACAAATCAATACTTACCTGCATTAATTCTCTTGTAACTTCTACCAGATCATACTTCAATGTCTCTTCTTCAAGCAGGTGTACTCTACTTACTTCTCCATTAGCACTTATCATAGTTATTTTGTTTATCTTCTTTAGAAATCTGCACATTTTCCCTTCTCTTTGGTCTTCATTTCTTTCACAATGCACTCCAAAGATTTTACCTAAGAATGATGTTTCAGTTGGCTTCATGACCATGTTAAGCAGTCTTGGCTCCAGGCTGTTCTGATGTGTCATTTGGTCCTTTGCTGTGCCAATGAGGAGGTCCCATGCCCTTACAAGATCCTTTAGATAATACCACATCTAAAATATCAAAGAAATGGCAATTAGTATACTATGTTGAGATGAAAAGTCAAAGCCATGATCATAAGACATAATTATAGAATCAATCTTTCACTAATAGGATAACTTTCTTCTAAGAGGGTTTTCCATTAAAGAAATACCATTAAGAACTATTTAAAACACCTTACTTCCTTCAACTCCCACATCCAAAATCCTTTTTAAAGCAAATTACTAGTAAAATTTTAACACCAAAAGTTCAATGTAGATAGTTGACATACAGTGGTATCTCTTGATTCAAAATTGATTTGTTCTTTTTGTCTGTTAAAATTGCAAAAATTTGAATTGGGAAACAATTTTTACCATTGAAATTAATGTAAAAACATTTAATCTGTTCCAGTTTATTTTAAATAATGAATACTACACTCAACCCCCAGCTATTGTGAGAAATTGGTCCTTTAACATCACCACAATAGCTAAAAATGCAATAGCCATTGTTAAGAAGTAATGGGGAAAAAAATTTGATCCTGGCCCATCTGAGTGGCACCTTGTTTTCCCCACAACTCATCAAAATTCATAGATATCGCTCACATTTTGAGAGTATAAAGTAAACACAGACATGAAATGCATAAAAAAATATATAAATAAAAAAAACAGGCATACCAAAAGACTTATTTACTTCGATGTGAAACTCCCGAGTCCCGATGAAGATTAAACAAGCCTCCCCCGAGTCCCCGCCTCCCTCTCATGCACTAAATACAGGAACAGATCGCGTAGTATTCCCCCCTCCCCCTTACTTCATCCCTATACACTCCCATTCTATACACAAACAGACTGAGTAGGCCGCCGCCCCCCACTCTCTCCATCCTCCAGCCACTCACCATTCTCTCTCTCTCTCTCTCTCTTTTATAAAGTAGAATATATTCTCGCAGCATCATTTCCAACAGGAATTACTTCAAGAAAAGTATAAATTATTGTACAAAACTGCAACTTATTGTATTATCGTAGTTTGCAGAAATGACAATATTTAATTCATTCTTCATTGGTTGTTTAAAGTGTTAAATATATCTTCATTAGTAAATAGGTTTGCCAGTGACCAAAGTAGAAGGCCACATTGGCTAGGGTGGTAGGTAGGAAGTGACCAGGGTTGGGGGCTGAAGTAAGCCAAGCAACTAGGGGCCTGAGTGACTTGAAAGCCATTCACGATTCGCAATAGAGAGGTGTTCACAGCGGAGAAGTCAGCCGACTGGTGGGAAGGCAGCGTCGGCCACCACGTGTGTTTGTGTTCGAATTGAGAGGCCGCGTTTGGACTGGAGGTAAAAATTTGTTCGCTAAATGTGTTCGGATTGGGAAGTGTTCGAGTCAAAGGGTGTTCAAATCAAGAGGAACCGCTGTACTTATCTTAGAAACACTGCCTCTCACTCTTACAATTTACCCTGATGTAAATTTAACTTTTTCTTGTTGAATGTGATCGTGAAATTGGGTTATGTCTATCACTAGGCAGAGTTTAAAGTTACATGTTATGAAGAAAACTGAAGAGAAATAGATTTTGAAATAGGAGAGAAGAGAAGAGGAAGAAGAGAGGGAGGACAAATGGTTAGAAAGTAGCTTCCATATATCTCAGCAAATATAAGGATAATTACTACACTAATGGCATTTGGCTACTTTCTGTATCACTAGAAATTTAGTAGTCCAAGGCATTTTACTATACATATACATAAAACAATTATTATCATCAATTCTTAGGTCTTAAATGTGCAACTGTCATCTATATTCTTAGCTTCACTCAATTGCAACTCATTTATAGGCAACCATTTGTTTTCATATATAGAGAAAGAAAAACTTTATTGAATCCCTTAATCCCTTCTTCACATATTTGCAGGGTTGCAGATTACAGTTGGATTACAGAGAGGGGCATCTTACCTTAGTCTTGGGATTAAGTCTGGGCCGTAACATGAGGGGAGTGTATACCCCATGGTGCCTGACTGGCTCTGAGCAGTTGTAGATGCTTGACTGGAAGGCAAATAAATGGCTAGTTAATCATATAGTGAAGGGACATTAAATACACAGCAAATAAAATATAGAAGTACCAATTTTCATAGAATTCTTTTCCTAATTACTTTCTTTATTTTTACACTATAATAAGTAGTACAATCCAACATTCTCTCAGAGTTTACTAACCATGAGAAGCTTCCAAGCTTCCTCCAAGTTATCATCTTGAACACCGTATCTCCTCCTGGAGTACTGAACAGCCCTACAAAGATAAGAAAACCATAAATATACCTCTATGTTGAATACACTTACCTCCAACAATCATTATAACCTCAATCACTACTAACCAGACTGTGGAAGTACCTACCATTCTTGAATATCCCCGATGTGACTTCTCCATGACATTTCAGACAGGAGATCAAAAATAACATAATTTGAGCCAATGCCTTCAGGAGTCATGCCTGTCCCAATCAAAGTTGAATTGGGGAACTGGCGGGCTTCAGCAAGGTTCTGTAAAATTTAAACTGCAAATCAACTTTCAAATACTCAAACAAATCTATAGGTAAGAACGTAAGAAAATTAGGAAAGCTGCAAGAGGCTGTTAGACCTATTTGTGGCAGTCCCTGTATGAGCACCACTGCCAAATTCCACCTATCATCCTCATCCATAAACTTGTCTAATCTTCTCTTAAAACTCCCCATTCCACTCATCAACTACCCCTATTTCAAAACCAGTTCCTTCCATTTGCTTTTTCTTTAGGACTGGCACTTCAGTAAACTTTTAGTTTCCTTTGCTTTCCCCCCAAGCTACTAGACCAGTGCTCCTCTAATGTCAAACAATCACCTTTTCAGAATACCAACCCCAAAGACACTCAGCTGTATACAAATGTGCATAGTAATTACAGGAATGGCTCACACACACAGGGACATCATACAGCTACATCAATACATTACTGACATACCTTAAGAAGAACATTCACATTCCCAAAGATGCCTCTCACTCCACCATAGTTATTAAGTACGCAGAAAATGAAAGGCTGGCCGAAGTAGCTCTCCAGGCGTCCATATTGAGGATAAACTTCACCTACCAAATCAAGGACCAACATCTTGCCCTGCAAAAGAAAGGAAGGTAAATCATATCTTCAAACACATGCTTTTCTTCTCCTCCACAATAAATCAATTAACTCCTCCATTTCATTTATCGGTGCAAATGCTGTAATTATCTCTCTCTCACCTGAGGGACAGCAGTGATGTATGCCTTTGCTTGAGGTTTTTGCCAAAAGCCCTTATCACTATAAAACATCCAACCTTGAGTTACCCTGAGGAATGAGAATAAATTACAATCAGAATTAATAAATCAATGTTTTCCCTGGCAGTAATAGAGAATTCACTAAAAAGGCAGGCACACATAACCTGGCATAACCTATCTGGCCCCCAAAACATACATGTGGCTAAAGAACTTTGATGTGGGTGTCTGTTGTCTTGCCTGGCTTCATGAATGAACTGAACAATAGTTCATGTTTAAAAAAAGTTTTCTACAGATCCTACCTCTGTGTGTGCAACATTTCCCAGCACACCCTTTAGGTAAGAACTCAGACTATCACAGACAACTACTGAGCAAATATTTCTACATGTACTTATCATCCTACCATTTGAAAGAAATACTACACCCACCAATCCACCATTAGAACCACACCCCTGGAATTACATACCACATGAAAAACATCATTGACATCAGCAACAACTTACCACACTGCCTCAGGATCACCCTTCAGAAGTGCTCCATAAATGGCCTGACTGACACCCTTCAGGTAGGCCAGGTCTGATGATACAGGATTCATTTCATTGAAAGGGTCCACTAGGTAAAAGTGGTCTGACCCTAACTCCCCTGTCATCTGAAACAAACACCAACACTTACTCTATCATTGATGACTCTAGAGCAAAGTATTTCTTTTATTTAAGAAATCCAACACAGTACTGAACCACACATTTTCTTTTGTAATTGTTTACTGTATGGTGCAAATGGCTTTAATAATAGAATAACTGAAGAAAAGTATCAATCCTAACAAGATACAATTCAACATGGTTTCTAATCAAGACTTCACCATACTACTGTACTGCCAATATTCAATGAAGGTGGAGTCAATTACTCTCTCTCTCTCTCTCTCTCTCTCTCTCTCTCTCTCTCTCTCTCTCTCACCTTTTTTATGAAAGCTTCTGCAATTTTTTCAAACAGTGGATCTTGAGGGTTTAAAAAATAGGTCCTGGAAAGACAATGAATGATGAGTCACAAGTAACAAAAAAAATTACTATAATATTGGGCTATTACACTCAAACTAGCAGAGGATCTGTATATGGGCTCTTCCTCTTAAGATGGGCATTCAAGTGGTCATCTTTTTTTAATCTTTTTGGTACCATATACAGCATATATATGTATATGTATATATACATATACATAGGTACCATACATGTATTATCTTAATAATTTATCACATGCACGCAGACATGAACGTTTGGGCGCACACACACCTTGTATATGGCTCAGTGAAGTGCCCCCAGGCATGCAGTCGTGTAATGTTTGCAGTGGGAAAAATTCTGAAAAGTATAAAGGTCAAAGTTATTATCAAATTTACTAAAAATTGTAGCATAATGTCATTCTATTTCCTTTTCTCAGACTTCAATGACTTTCTTTGTTCCATCACCAAAATTAAGTTTATGGTAAAATACATTACAAAAATGTTAAAAAACACTCAGTTACTGAACTATAGAAAAAAATACTCAAGGAAATAGTTCATTGGTGTCATGTAGTTGTCATGTATTTCATTATAAGAGCTAATGATAATGAAATAATGGAAGGTGTTAGAAAAGTTACTGCATCCATTTTGCCATGTTATTATTCTGATCATTATCATCATTATACAATTCAGAGTACCATAATATTTACCTTAATATCCCCTTAGGCACGTGGCCTGAGAATCCAGGAAGTACAGTAAGCATTCCTAATTCTCTCATTCTTGCCACAATCCTCTTCTGAAGTTTAAGCTTTTCTTCTTGCCAGTAGATGGAGAGGGGCCCACCCCACCTCTCAAGATTACCCATCCTGCCCCTGTCAGTATGCACAAAACAATGATGACAAATACTATTATAATAAGAACAAAATCATAGGAATCATAGGGATTCCGTTAGTAATTCATATGTAGACACTACCACAAAACAAAGCATAAAAAAGCAGTCACAAAATTAACACAGACCTGACTGAGAGATGAGTTGGCGGATAATGGATAGAGCATCACGGCTAAACAAGAACCATTGTTAAAAATTATGATCCAAATGAACAATGAGACAAAACATATGCAACTTACCAAGCCAGAAAAGCATAACCTGCAAAATGTTTTTCCAGTTCCTTCTCAGTTAACCCCAGGTCTCTATACACTTCCCTCCAGATTGCCTCCTGCCCATCAGGTGCTAATGCCAAATTAATGCCCATCAAAGCCATCAAGTCAATCTCCTTCTCCCAGCGCTCCCAAGACCAGAAGGCGTAGGAGTAAGAGAAGACACATGGGTTGCTGTAGTACCGGTACCTGTTCAACAGATGCTTTAGTGGTTCTGCATATATTATATATATATATATATAAACAGTATAGGCAGTTTATGGTACTGTGGCAACTCCACATCTCAATGAAACTTTTTTACTCCCTGCTGTTGCCATAAACTAGTGTCTCTCTTACAGAGAATATGAACACTTTTTAAAAATAAAATCCCATCTGTACAGCAATTCCCAACAGGCCAAGAATGGGTGATCAAAGCAAAGGTGAGAACCATAAGGTCATGGAAACACTAAATACAGAAAGTGAAAGAAAAGCAATAAACTGTTTGAAAAAATGTGAAATAGTATTATAAAGTAGAAAAAGTCTTCAAAACCCCCACCGGTCCAGCAGATGACTTTCAATAGTCCCCTCAGGCCACACATCAGGTAAGTTTGACAGCAGGTTGGCTTCCCAAGAGACTGAGGCATTACACAAATACTTAAGGTATGTCATCACACCCAAGGCCGCTGCCACACCCGTCCCTGCCCACACCTGTACTGGACGTCCCTCCACACCCTCTCCATGCACCTACAAAGAGAGGAAGCAACACTGATACCTTTCAAATACTAGAGAGATCAGTGGATATGACACCCTCACCTTCTCTTTCTTTCTTGGTCCCTGCTATCAACTTTTCAAAGCAGTTATGTCCCTTTACTTTTAATCTGAATATCATGATGAAGTTCTGGTCCTTTCAGATCCATTCATATAAAAATATAAGGAAACAACAGTAATATTACTAACAGGCACCTTATTTTTAAAAAGATCTAGATAAAGTTACTAGTGCAAAATAAATAGCTTCAATAAAATGCCTTTACCTTAAAGTAATCTTTTTCCTGTGTTACTCGTCCTATCTCCACAATGAAGTCCCTGCCTCTGTGATGCAGGAGGCGGGTGAGAAGACTCTCCACTGCTCCTTTCATTACATCAGGCGTGGGCAAAACATCTGAGAGTTAAAGAATTAACATGCATTATATATATATATATATATATATATATATATATATAT
>JAHFWG010000060.1:18957-31529 GCA_020233015.1 Callinectes sapidus | reverse complement strand
AAGGAAAGAAGGAGAGAAGGCGAGGAAGGGAAATAGAAAATGGATGAAGAAGGGATCAAGTGAGTGAGTGTTTGGAAAGAAGGTGTTGATGATGGAGGAAAGAGAAGGAGGAAGAAAAATGATGAAAAATAAGAAATGTAAAATAAGAAAAAGAAAATGTTAGGGAAAGGAAAAGAGGAAGATAAAGAAAAACAAGAACAAGAAAAACAAGAACAAGAACTAGAAGGAAATGAAAAAAAGGAATAGAAAAAAAAACAAGAAGAACAAAAGAATAAAGAAGAAAACAAGAAAAGAAAAAGAAAAGAAAAAGGAACACGATAAAGAAGATTAAAAAAGATAAATAAGAAGACACATATATAACTACCACCAAACCTAATTAACTTTCTTTCATCACCACACACATTTTTCCCCTCATTATCAATACACACACACACACACAAAAAAAAAAAAAAATAAATAAATAAATAAATAAATAAATAAATAAAATAAATAAAATAAAATAAAAATATAAAAAAAATGAAATGGATAAATAAATAAATAAAAGCTCTGAACAGCATCCCTCATCTCCCCACCTGACAGTCCCATCATAATAGCACTGTCTTGCCTGCAGGAGGAGGAGGAGGACAGTGGAGCGACACACGGCTCATACCCTTTACCCAAACTGCAAATCCTGAGTCTCTGGTCCAAATCATATCAGAAGGTTGAATGTCACTCTGAAATGTCCACAGTTCTTTTTATTTTTTTATTTCTTTTTTTTTACTCAAGTCCAATAATATTATTCACTGTTCTGGCACTGCTATCTCTGTTTTTCTGTTGTTTTTCTTTGTTTTCCATGTTTTCTATACGTAAAAAAAAGGAAAAAACGTGATTTTCTATCTCTGTTTTTTGTGTTTTTTTGTTTTCCATGTTTTCTATGCGTAAAAAGGGGAAATAACATGAATTTCTATCTCTTTTTTGTTTTGTTTTGTTTTCTTTGGTTTCTATATGTAAAAAAAGGGGAAGATACGTGAATTTCTATCTCTGTTTTCGTGTTTGTTTTTGTTTTCTTTGTTTTCTATAAGTAAAAAAGGGGAAAACGTGAATTTCTATATTTTCATGTCTTCAACTGCCTCATCATTCTTCTTTCTTTGACCTAAACTCATTTAAAAAGAAGAAGGTTTCAAGACATTCATCCCATTCTTTTAGCTACGCTCTCTCTCTCTCTCTCTCTCTCTCTCTCTCTCTCTCTCTCTCTCTCTCTCTCTCTCTCTCTCTCTCTCTCTCTCTCTCTCTCTCTCTCTCTCTCTCTCCCTAATTCCCCTTAATTCTTTACTTATTCTCTTTATGTTCTCTTTTTCCCCTCTCTCTTTCTTCTCTTTGATCTCGTATCTCTTTCCATACTTTCCTCCTCCTCCTCCTCCTCCTCCTCCTCCCCCTCGTCCTTGTCCTCCTCCTTTTCATCTTTCCCTTATTTGATTCTCCCCTTCATCTTAATTTTTCTTGATCATCCTTCTCTATCTATCTCATGTTCCTCATCTTCTATTTTTTTTTCTTCTATTCTATTTCTTCTTCCTTTCTTAGTAATCTTTCAATGTTCCATCTCTTCATCCTTCTTATTTTCTTTTTTGTTTTCCTTCATTTCGTAATTAGCTTCATCTAGATTTTTGCTGATTATTTTTACTTCTTGTCCTCAATCCTTTATTTCTCCTTCGTATTCTTCGTTCTCTTTCGTCGCCTTCTATTCTCCCTACACCACACGGGAGAACAAACACAGGCTTACCTATGAAAATTACTAAGTTGTTGACAAAGGCCGTGGTGGGGACGTGAGAAGGGTATTTGTCCTTCATTATAATCCCAATATTTACTGCCCGACCGTGGCCTCCCTCTTTCTTTTTTTTACTAAGCAGGTCTCGGTGCAGGAAACCAACAATGATTCTTACTTTACCTTCTACCTTATTTTTTCGGGGAATGGTGAAAGCTACGGCTCTGTCTGTGTTTGTTGAGGAAGTACTGACGTATTGTGTGAGGGAAGGCTAATCTTATGTGTATGTGTGTGTCTGTGTGTGTGTTTTCTGTTGTGTTCTTGATTCTGTGTTGGTCTTGGTGGTTGCTTTTGGGGGCCGCTTCTTTTTTTTCCCCTCTTTTTTTTTGGTGTGTTGTATTTGCTTTGTTTTTTTTTTTATAACCAGGCTGCGTATTGACTTGTTTCGTCTCTGGTAGGACTGATGGCTGATATTTGTTCTTTGTTTATGTAGAACTTTGTAATGGTTTTTGTCAATAGATTAATTATTGTGAATGTTTGTATCCAGAAAACGTAAATATATTGTGTAGGTGCCACGTGTATGAAGTTTGAATATCTATAGATCTACAAGGAATGATATACACAAACAGGATACTGCATTTATATTGGTCATACTATGTTGAGCTGTGTATTTATATTAGTTATAGTAGTAATGCCAATAATTATCTAGTTAATGTTTGTTACTGTGCATCGCCTGTAGTTTGCCTGGATGGTTTGTCTGCTCTCTATTGACTCACCAGCTCTTTGGAATAGTCCCTTTGTTCTGGTTCTTCTGGATGGTTACTGCGTCAAGTTTTGTTGTGGAGAATGGAAGGACACGTAGCTTGGCCGGATGGATGGTCGATTCCTGGCTATTACGTCTACCTGGATGGTCTCGACTGGATGGCTGGCAGGCTGGGTGATTGGATTGCATTTTTGTGTTTAATTGGTAGGGGTGGCTGGGTAAATGTATGGCTGACTAGTTGGATGGTCGGATGGCTGCCTTGACTTACTCTTGAATGGCCAGCTAGAGGATGTAATGGAAGAGATAAAAGGGACGAGGAATGCACGAGGTGATGGGAAAAGAAGAGCGTGAAATGGGAAGAGCTCGAGGGGGGAAGGAAGGGTTGAGGGGAGAAAGAAGGGATGAGGGGAAGAGGGGAAACGGTTCAGGGGAGAGACAGCGTTTAGTCTTGTATGAGTGGGGGAGTACAGAGAGGCAGGGAGAGAGAGAGAGAGAGAGAGAGAGAGAGAGAGAGAGAGAGAGAGAGAGAGAGAGGGAGAGAGGGTAGGGGATGGTAGTATTAGTGTTTCCTTCATAAGTACTACCATCTCTCTGTGTTTCTAATAATTTTGTCTTTTTTTCACGTATATTTGTACCTGTGCTATTTCTCCTCCTCCACCACCACCACCACCACCACCATTACTGTAGCCAGGTAAACACGTCAACCTTCACCACCACACTTCAAATCCACAAAAAAATAGCTTAATTGTCATGTCTTCTGTCTTGTTAGGCCACTCCTCTTTGCAGTCACCCAGCGCTCTCATACACACACCCGAAGCTCACCCGTTCACCCTTCAGACTGTTGGGTCACTCTCTCTCTTCTACTTGCTAACATCTAACCTGCCCACTCGTCACTCTTCCTCATCACTCACTCTACCTCCTGCCGCCCACTAGATAGGTCTGGGGGCACCTGCAGGTTTTCCTCCTCCTCCTCCTCCTCCTCCTCCTCTTCCTCCTCCTTTTTATCTTCCTTCGTTCAAGTTGATGTGTTTGTTTGAGAAATTATTTGCTCCTTCGGAAATTGGGAGGAAGTCAAATATTTCAGCGTGTTAAAGGTGGAGAGGAGGTGTGGGTACTTTTTTATACACCTTCTTCTGTTCAGGTGCTAAGAAAATTTATCCATTTATCATTGCTCTTGTTATTATTTCTTTTCTTTGTGTTCCATTGTGTAGTGTACAAAATACCAGCAAATAAATCAGTAGGTATAGCTTAAAAAGAAAAAAAAATTAATGACTCTATTTGTTATTAAGTCAAGTACTAGAGAGAGAGAGAGATTCACACATAGAGAGTGGCGGCAGATTTGTTGGTTGTCCTTCTATAATGTTCCTTTATGTAGTATACGAAAATCAACCAATAAATCAGTAGGTATAGCTTTAAAACTCCCCTCATGACTCTATTCGTAATTAAATCATCAAGTCCTGGAGAGAGAGAGAGAGATTGATTCACCTGGAGAGCTGAGGCAGGTGCGGTGATTGTCGTGGAGCAGCGCCGGGAACCACGAGTGTCTGGCGTGGAGCAGCGGGGGAGGAGTGACGAGTCCAGCCACTCTTTTCACCCCGTCCACTCGAGGCTTGTCATGCGCCACTTGGGAATACTTGAAGGGGTGTGACGAAAAAATTATGTCCCCTCGTCTCCTCGTCTCCTCCCCCTCATCATTTGTATTGCAGCCTCCTCACTTCCTTCTCTCTCTTTTTTTTCCTTTTTCATCTTCTTCCTATTCCCACTCGTTGTTTTTATCATTATTATCTGTGGGTTACTCTTTTTTTCCTCCTCCTCCTCCTCCTCCTCCTCCTCCTCCATGTAAGGGCCAACAGATATGCTGCTAGTTCTTCCTGTTTTAGCATTATATTCCTCCTCTTCCTTATCCCTCCTCTACTTCACCTCTGCCCTTACCACCACCACCACCACCACCACCACCACCACCACCACCACCACCTTTTCCTCCTACGCTTCATCATCACCTCTCCCTTCCCTTCCCTCCCTCCCCCCTCCCACAGGACAGGACGGAGGGAAAATGTGAGGTATTAACTGTCTGTTTTTTCCTCTCACTCCGTCCGCCACAAAGCAAGAGTTTCACTATCACGTTGCAGGGGAATATTGCTCCTGTGGGGGACACTGGTGGTGGTGGTGGGTGGAGGGTGAGAGAGAGAGAGAGAGGGGGGTGGGGACGCGACCTTGCCTGGCATTCTAATCAACCTCCCACCGCTACGTTGCCAGCGATACCCACTCCTGCTGCTGCTGCTGCTCCTGCCATGGTTTCTAGGGTAATGCGTTGAAAGGGAGCAATTCTGAGGGTGTAGTGATGGAGGTGGTTGTGGTGATGGTGGTGGTGGTGGTGGTGGTGGTGGTGGTGGTGGTAGGATGTCTCTCTCCACCCCACCTCCACTACTTTCCAAAGGCTCTAAGTTACACGCATTTTTTATTTATTTTTTATGGTTCCAGTGACAGATTGACGAAATATCTGTATTGTTAAAATGAAGAAACTGTGTTGGAAATGTGGCAAGCGTCTCTGCAGTCTTTGAAAATAGTCGTGGTGAGAGAGGACGAACAAAGCGTTTCTGAATACCTCCCTGTGACTCGCCTGACGTTACGCTACACCTGGCGTGGGCAGCAGCTTCAGGTGTTGCTGCTCCGGCGTTGAGGCGTGAAACACAAGAAGTGAACCGTGGTGTCGCTGAAACAAGGACTGGCCGGTGTGGGAAGAGGTGAAGGAGGGAAGGATGGAAGGAGGAAGAAAAGAGAATGTGAGAGGAAAGTTTCTTTTTTTCTCATCCAGAGTTAACAAAAACCTTTCCAACTCTGAATGGGGAAGTGTTTAGAACTTTGTTTGTGGCACTGATGCGTCCACACCTTGAGTACTGTAATCAGGTGTGGCGCCCCTACAAGACAGACAGGATATGGAAGTAATTGAAGTGGTACTAAGCCGGTGCCGCTAACCTTAAGAAACCTTTCATATGAAGAGAGATTAGGGTAGGGAAGTTAGATCTACCAGCATCAGCGTACAGAAGATCAAGAGGGGATGTGATGGAGATAAACTATGATGTATAGAACACAAACAGTGACTATATTTTAACCAAAGCAAAGGAGGGAGGGAGGGAGAGAAGGAAGAGAAAGAAAAATGAAAGGAAGGAAGGAAGAAAAACTATGAATATATAGCTACACGACACACGAAAAGTAAGCTGTAGTGAAACGTGTAGCTTATAAAGAACAACCGTTTAGGGAGGAAGGAAGGAAGGAAGGAAAGAGATTAAAGGAAAGTTGACAAGAAAAATAAACTAGGAAGTAAAGTAAAGAAGGAAGGAAGGAAGGTGAAAGGAAGTGTTGATACCCTTCGTGAGGGAAAGGACACATATACAAACACACAATGGAAATAAAGGAAAAATATGAGGGAATGCAACAGTATAGAGAGGAGAATCAAGAAAGCGAGAAGAAGGATAGGGGGAAGAATAGAAAGAACAAGATCAGAATGTAAAGGAGAGGAGAAAGAGAAGAGAAGACGAGAGAAGAAAGTATAGAATAGTAATGCACTACTGAGAGAGAGAGAGAGAGAGAGAGAGAGAGAGAGAGAGAGAGAGAGAGAGAGAGAGAGAGAGAGAGAGAGTGTGTGTGTGTGCGTGCGTGTGCGTGTTTCCTGTCACTCTCTGCTGATAAAGAGACACCATGCGCAACAAAACAAGCCTCAGGAATAGACACACAAGAATGGCCTTCGTGGAAAGAGAGGATTGGCAAGGCACAAAAGGACATAAAATGGCTCAGTAATATGAATAAATGACAATCTAGTCCTTCCACAAATTAGTAAATAAATAAATGAATGAATGAATACGTAACCTCGACAAATAAGTAAAATAAATAACAAAGAAAAGAGGATAACTAAGATACGAAAGGACATTAAATTGTTCAGTATATAATATGAATAAGTGAACGTTAAAATAATCTCGTTCCTCAAAAAAATCTGAACAAATGAATAAGTAAGTGAAGTAGATAAATAAATCAAATAAATAAAATAGATAAGAGAAGATAACCTAGATATAAAAGGACATAAAATGCTTCAATAGTATAAATGAACAAATAAACAAATAGATAGATAAATGAAGTAGATAAATGAGTCAGATAGATAAAATAAAGAAGAGATGATATGCAATACACACAGGAAAGCTTGCGTTAGTGTTTCCTTTGATTGGTGTTGCTATTGAGGTGGTATTGAAATCCTCTTATTTCCTTCTTTTTTAGGGAAACTTGAATGCGAGACGATATTAAGAAGAAAAGGAATAGAGGAATAGCATCGTATATATGTAAGAGAATGTAGAATGAGTAAGTTAGATAAAAAAAAAAGGTGTAATGGAGAAGGGAGTTAGTTGGAATGATTAAGCCCTTCAATACCGGGACACATTTTTACCTTGAGTTTGGGTGTGAGTAGACGATTTTATTGGCATTAGGAAAGGTCTATGGAGGTCAGGAGATTAATGGCCAGAGTCTCTACTATTTTAATCCCCACATGAGTCTCTGAAGCTGTATAAGATCGGCAAATAATAACCAGAATAAATATGAAATTGCGTCCCAGTACTGAAGAGGTTAATAATACAAATGCAGGGAAAAAAATCTTGGAATCCTAAGTAGTACGAGAATGTGAAATGAATAGATAATTAGATAAATATATAAAAAAAACGTAAGAGTGAGAGGAAAAGTAATGATAGAAAAAATATATATAAATAAGAAAATGTCTTTGAAATGTGAACTTGTAGGGAAGCGTTAAGGAAAATATAGATATGCGAATGAAGACTTTAATATGCAAAAGAAGTGATGAGGGAAACTGGTTATAGAAAAATAGTAAAAAACACCACTTCCATTTAACTTTTTATCGAGAGAGAGAGAGAGAGAGAGAGAGAGAGAGAGAGAGAGAGAGAGAGAGAGAGAGAGAGAGAGAGAGAGAGAGAGAGAGAGAGAGGTTAAAACAATAAGAAATCGAAAAAAAAGAGTCTCAGTCATCAGAAATGGGAAAAGTTCTTCATCTTTTATTTTTTATTTTTACTTTCACGATTTCTGAGAAAAATATATATAAAAAACAAAGAAAAATAGACGAAAGAAAAAGAAAAACCCATCGTCAATTACTTCTAAATCTGTCCTCGTTCTATTTCTCTTCGTCTTTTTCGTATATTTTTGGTCTCGTCTTTTTTTTGTTGGTATCGTCATTATTGTCATTCCTTTGAGCGTAATATGAGAAAAGAACGCCAGAGAAAATACCGAGACTCGCTCCGTGCTGCGTGTGTGTGTGTGTGTGTGTGTGTGTGTGTGTGCGTGTGTGTGTGTGTGTGTGTGTGTGTTTCCCCTATATACTTTCACTCATACTGATATACACACAAACATAATATGCACAAAAATTCACTCAAAATCTCTTTTATTAATTTTACATATTTAACTGAGGACACAAATAGTTCTCCGTTCTCCGTGTGTGTGTGTGTGTGTGTGTGTGTGTGTGTGTGTGTGTGTGTGTATGTGTGTGTTTACATAATCCCTCCCAACCATTTCAAGTAACACACCAATCTCTTCTTACTTTTTCTCTCTTTCTCTTTTTCTTTCTTTTTTTTTCTACCCTAATGGCTTGTGTCGCTGATAGAGTCGTTCACCCCATTAGCCGACGAGCGATTAGTGAAGTGCGTGACTGACTGGATTAACAGGATGACTCCACTCGTCAGT
The DNA here is from genome assembly GCA_020233015.1 of Callinectes sapidus. NCBI lineage: Eukaryota > Metazoa > Arthropoda > Malacostraca > Decapoda > Portunidae > Callinectes > Callinectes sapidus. The sequence continues at coordinate 23,292 of JAHFWG010000060.1, read as the reverse complement.
TGTAGTAATTTGTCGTATGGCCGAGTGACGTGTTTTGATCGACTGATTAATTAATGGCTCGCCTAAATGAATGAGTGACCACTTCAGTAATTACTTTAGATGACAATTTTTATCTCTCTCTCTCTCTCTCTCTCTCTCTCTCTCTCTCTCTCTCTCTCTCTCTCTCTCTCTCTCTCTCTCTCTCTCTCTCTCTCTCTCTGCTATAAGGTTAATGGCAAGAGTTTGAATTTTTAGGGGGAAACAAGCGATTCACGACGCCATAAAATCTCTCATGAAAGTTCGTTTTTTAAAAATAACCCAAGTAAATTATCTACTTTTTTTTTCTTCTTCTTCTTCTTCTTTCTTTTTCTTTCTATTTTTTTTTTTCTTTCTATTTTTTTGAGGCATTACGCGCGGGTATTCAATTTGGGAGAAGGTTGTCGGCATGTCGCGCAGCTCGAGTGTTCTCCGGTTTTCATTTCAAGTTTGGATGGAGGAGCGAGTGTCAGCCGCGCGTGAGGAGGAACGAGATGACAGCGCCGGAGAGAGATGGAACGGATTAACTCCCACTAAGATTAAGAAAGGAAAAATAAAATGATTACTAAACAAATATACAGATAAAGGTTTTAAACACTGCTGAGGTGTGTTTGTGTGTGTGTGTGTGTTGACCAAAGCATATAGAAAATACAAGTAAAATGCGTAAATGATAGGAAAATGACACCAGAATGATAAGATAAGAGCCGAAATGACAAGAATAAAAGCCAAAATCAAGTAGGATTGAAAAAAACTCGCAAAAAAATAGGAAAACACAAAACCATCGAGAAAAACAATAAAATACGTAATTTATAGAAAAAAAAGAAACAGGATTATAAGAAAAGAGCTGAAATGATACGAGTAAATGGCAAAAAAGGTTACAGGAAAGGAGCAAAAGGTACTGGGACGATGAGGAAAGTGGTACAAGGATAAATGTGTGTTATTTGCCTTTCCCCGCCACTTAGTTCATCCACTTTGCACGAAATAGGAGTTTGAAATGAAAGACAATTACCTCCAAGAAAAGTTTTTATGTTATTCTCTCTCTTTTTCCATTATTTTTCTTTTCAACACTAATATATTTTTTTTCATGGGAAACTCAACCCCCCGAAAAAAAATATATAAAAGAGTGAAGTGGAACAATTTTCTCGAGTGAGGTGACTCGTTTAAGCTTATTTGTGAGGGAAGCCTCGAACAAAATAGTCCTTTATCTCTCATATTTCTCTACCCACAAGTGTGTAAAAATTTAGAGTCTCCCTTCTACGGCTGTGAAATGGAGGGAAACACACACACACACACACACACACACACACACACACACACACACACACACACACACACACACACACACACACACACACACAGATATTGCGCTAGAGGTGAACAAAGGCTTGCATTCCTATCTCAACTGAACGTACCCAAATGCTATTGAATAAATCCTGTTTGAAAACTAGAGTAGATTCCTTTGAGCAATGAAAGTATAAGGGAAAAGAAACAAAGGACGATCGAGGCGCGCCGTTCATTGTCAGGTCTCCCCCCCGTTCATTTACTTCTTGTGGGAGTGGTTCAGAAATATTGGCTCTCGCTTCACCGGGAAAAGAGAAACTGGTTGAGTGAAGGATTTTATCGGTGTAGTCTTCGCTGCCTCTCTTATATTTAGACTTGGTTTTGTAACGTGGAACAATATTAGTTTTTTTTTTCTTCTTTTTTTTCTGACTCGTCTTTGTGTCATTCAGGGAAGAGCAAAGATCTCAATTGTCTCGCTCTGAAAGGAAAAGGAATGTTTCCCACGCTCTTCACTGCGGTATGAGACGTTTCCATGGACGTGCTGGATGGAATGTTGTATTGCTCTTCACCTTCCCCTCTGTTTGCCAGAATTCCCAGGTGAACATGACAATTGTATTCTTAATGTTCCACCATGCTATACTTCATTCAAACACTGTGTTCGTATGCTGGTGACATGGTGGGTGGAATGCTGAGTGGGTCTCGTTTCCCTCTGTGTGTGCCAGATGTATCCAGTAAATGCATATTGTTGATGTGGAACCATCCCTTGCTTTAGCCAAATGTTGATGAGGAAGCAGGTCAGCGAGGTGATTTCTGAACGTTAGAAGCGAGAGAGTAAACACGCTATTGAATCTTCCCTATTATAATGACAAAATAAACATAATCGTGTATGCATGTGTGGGAAAAGTTAAGTGTGGTCGACTCACATCAATTGTAACTTTTCACCACACAAAAGAACTATATATTTTGGCAAGAAATGAACACCCATTGTCTGGAAACTAGTGAGCTAAAGTTATTCCCATGATCTCTACAACTCCATCGTTCCAGAATTACACAGGAACACATCAATTATAACTTGTACCACTTTTACTGCAAGTGGGGGAACATGAACACCATGCCAACACCACTCAGGCGAAAGTGACACCTTGGTAACCTACTGGCGCTCCCTCATGCCTACCAGAGGAGCTCCCATTACCTCGTGCAACGAAGGAATTCACTAGAGACGCCTGTAGAGTTGATGTTATACCTACAAATGTGAGGCTGTGTAGGATTCATAATAAAGCTGATGTGTGTTTGAGACAGACAGACAGACAGACAGAGATAAAGAGTGGGAATGTATGTACTTCGCCTATCCAAGCCTTCATCACATTAACAAGGCTTTAAAGTGTTATGCTCTTAATGTCCTTTTCTTTTTTTTTCTCTCTCTCTCTTTTACGAGATTAACACTCGTACTCTCCATTGCTACAGTGTATTTTTTTTATAGTCTCGTTAATAACACTGCTAATGGATGGCCGGGGATTGAAACTCGCGATGTTGCAGATTTTACCCCGTGTTTGTCCACTTTAATATTTCAGGAGTATAAATTCTGTGCTTCAGTTTCTTGTGTCGCTAGTCTTGTTTGCGAGTGAAATTTTAATGCGGGTAAATTATTATTATCAATATTTACACTCGCGTGACTAAGAAAACACCAAAACTATGATTGCAGACTAAACAAGAGGACAATAGTACAATACCAACTTAAATTAACCTTATTTCTCCATACATAATCTATTCCTTTGTGAATTTTTTCTCTTCTTAACTTATCAAAATTTCAGGCATATTAATCTCTAGTTTTTCATTTAATTTCATTGTTTTGTTCTTTGAAATTCGAACCATTTCTTATATTCGCTACATTCTTTTGAGGTCACGAGGCGCGATATGTCACAATATAGACATCACAACTCGACTGTCCTGAGAAGTCATACGTTTTACATCATCCGGTCGAGGAAAGTCTCAGAATTTAGACACCGTACCTTCCATCCTTCCTTCCCTTCCTTGCTTACCCTCCACGACCACCGCATCTCCCTTCAAACCTCACACACGATGGGGGAAACGCACGGTAACTCATTCCCTCAACTTTCCCTATTAACCTTCACACTACAGCGGCAGTTTCCATGTCAAGCAAGGCCTTTACCTGCGGTGCACCTTCGGAACAGCGCACCTGGATCTTGCTACGCTCAGGTACACAAGCCAACCCTTCCTCGTGTCCCCCTTCCTCGTCTCCCTGTCTCGGCCTCCCCGCTATCTGCCTACACACCACCCACGCTCATACTCTCAAACACTTCCATGCTATATCTTCACTATTTCAGAAGGATTCATTCAAATTGATATGAGTTTTTTCAAGTGTTTTTTAAGTTCTTGAGGCAGAGCGACAAGATTTCTACATTATTAACTGAAGAAACGCTCAAAAACAACGCTAATCATCTCTGTGGCCTTTGAAAATAGTGGTGGTGGGAGAGTAAAACGTTTCTGAATACGCTACCTAGATCTCCCACCGCCCACGCCACCCACACCGCCCCCCACCCTCCCCTTCAGTAATGGAAGGTATCATACGAGGGGCGCACCGGATGGAGGAAGCAAGGGAGGGGAGAGAAACAGAGAGTGAACAGAGCTAGAGGAAGACAGAGAAAAATACTGACGCTTGCTAAGTAGTCTGTGTGTGTATGTGTGTGTGTGTGTGTGTGTGTGTGTGTGTGTGTGTGTGTGTGTGTGTGTTTGTGTCATAATATTCGTATTCAGTGATGTTTTATTATTATTATTATTACTATTATTATTATTATTATTATTATTATTATTATTATTATTATTATTATCACCACCACCATCTCTGGGCGCAACATTCCACTGCTCCAAAGCTTCATTATTAAGACCAACGAATAAAAAACACATGAAACATCCATTACATATTGCATTAGGATCAGAGAGAGAGAGAGAGAGAGAGAGAGAGAGAGAGAGAGAGAGAGAGAGAGAGAGAGAGAAGAAGAGAGAGAGAGAGAGAGAGAG